>CM076580.1:454082128-454342203 GCA_034641835.2 Pinus albicaulis | reverse complement strand
CACTGAAAATTGTCATCCTGACATTTTGCTATGTGTATGGGCTCATTATACTTATACTTTCCCCCTTTGCAAGTCTAACATATCAGTTCCTCATGTCAAGCCTTGAAAATTAGAGAAAAGTTCCTAAAAATTTCCTAAACTTTGGTGTCGCACTTTCTCTATATTGCCCATGTCCCGCACCTAATGTTCATATATCCCCGTATACCCGAACGCACTTTCCGTGTTATGGGTGCAGACCCCTGCAAAAGATTAAAAAGGCGCAAGTAAACTCAAAAATCTCACTTTCAGCAAATTCTAGAAGCCTCTGGAAGGAATCTTGCGGTGGCAAAACCGCTCTTTTGAGGTTCATGTATCCCTTACCTTAAGGAGCTAACCCCTTGATATGAGGAGCTTATCCCTTTGAAGGAGGATTTTATTCCTTCATAGTTGGAACTGAAACCTCCTCTTTTTCACTATAAAAGAGGCATTGGGTAGCCTCAAGGGGAGTTAAAGCTTTAGAATTATTTGAGGTAAAGTGCTGTTGGGATTCAGACTCATATAACTGAGATTTTGTGAGGAAATATCACATACCTCTATCTGTCTCGGTTGGAAGAGTGTAAGGCTTGTCAGAGTAGGAGAGACTCTTGCTTCACTCGGAAGGCTCAGGTAACATCAAGGCTCAGGTTGTAAGGTTTTCTTTCTTTTGAAATTAATACAAATATACTCATCTTTCTCAATAAGCTGTCAGTTAATGGTTTATTTCATAGATTCCTTGATCACTATGATAAGCATGGTTTATGATGATGTCTATATAGGTGCTATTTAATATTTTGCTTGTTTGTGACTGTAGGTTTACAAAGATAACTCCTTCAAGTGCACGAGGGACAACAACGACTTCAAACAAGCGCTGGACATACGGTCAGTCTTTTACACCTCTATAGAGATTTTTGTAAATCATATATGCTTAGAGAAAGATTAGTTTATTTGGCTGTTTGTTGCTAGATACTTTTAGTACTAGGGAGATCGATCTTGTCCGCAAAACGGATTAATCCACACAACAAATTGGCGACTCCACTGGAGAAAGAACTTGTTGTTTTTTGTTCTCTTTCTATTTTGATTTGAGGAAATGTTTTTCCTGGTTTTTGATTGATAGATATCTGCCTGGGTAGCTTAGGTTTTCTCTGTTTTTGAAAATTTTGAAATCTTTTATGTTTTTCTCTAGTTTTTCTGGGGACTGCACTTTGTCTTATTTGCACAGTGCGAGCTGTTTCGCACTTTCCTTAAGTAAACAGTTTGGGACCGCACCTGTTACTTCTGGAAGCCTGCGGACCCTGTTAAAATTTTGAAATACTTCAGATTTATTTCTTCAATTTATCTTTATTTTGATTTAGATTTTTTGGTTTCTTCCCAGATTGATGATTGTTTCTGTCAAAATCCTTTTGTGAATGAATCTCAGCAATATTGGTGTTTGATGATTTTCTAGAAGTTTTGCGTTTTGGATTTCTTTTCACTTGGTCTTTGTAGTGATTTGAAGCATTGGCAGTTTGAAGTACCTCAGATTACGTTGGTCTTTTTTTCTTTTTGCTGAATCTAACCTGATTGTGAAATCATCCTTTATTGAGAAATAGAGCTACTTATTTCTTTGCAAATCTTTGAAAAAAAAAAATTTATAGGTTTTGGAATTTCATTTTTTATAAAAAAAACATATTTGAGTGTTTTTGATCTGTTTGTTATTCTGAACGAATAGATCCTTAGTTTGCTGAACAACTAAGTAAAACATTCTTCAAAAAATCTTAAAGCTTTTATTCAAGTAGATTGTTAAAGTTTGTAGATCTCAAAATTATTTTTGTAGTTTTGAGTGCTTTTAAAAATTTGTAGATTTCTTTTGAAGGAAACTTGTTTTTGTAGCTTCAAATTTTTGAAAGTGAAAGGATTTTGTTGTGATCTTTGATAATTTGTCTCATTTTGAGTTATTGTTGAAAAGACAAAAATATTTTCTTTCAATTATTCTTTATGTTCAAAGAAGGAATTGTTTATTAAAAGAATTGCATTCTCCAACTCTTTCTTTAGCTAGAATTTCATTGAAAGAAAACGATTTGATTATCATTTTTAGGTGCATTTTTAGTGTTTTTGGAAGTCAAGTCTTCACACCATCAAAGTTTCATTTCCGTACCTATTGACTTAATAAACAGCTCATAAAAGTAACGCTTAATTAAAATTCATCTAGCAATCTTTTTATTTTCTAGGGCTCTTATCACCAACATAGCTTAGGCTAGTATCTTGGAGTAGGGAGTAATTAACTCTCCAAGATAGTAAAACAAGCAAGTAGACAAATCTTGTGGTAGGAAATAAATCCAATTGTAATTTGTATAATCTGGGAAGCTTCTCTTAAAGAATTCAATCACGAGATCATGTCCGAACCTTTGAGACAATCAATTTTGTTTCATTGGGGAAGATAGAAGATTTTGCGCGCATTACAAACGGTAAACCTCGGATTAACCATTGTCGAGGAGCCTGGGGTCACTTGTCGGTAAACCTCGGATTGACCATGTCGAGGAACCTTCAAGGGGATTGAGCTTTGTTACTCTGCCCTTGCGCGTGGGATCGGATCGTAGACTGTTCCCCCAGTTATATTTGTTACTGTTGGTAACCTTAGTGTCCACAAACTTAAGATTATTTCCTAAGGTGACGGTGAAGGAAAGATCTCACTGTACCTGGAGTAGACGTCGACTAGACTCACTTGGACTCTCTGGGGGGTTCTCTTCACACGAGATGGTTTTGTGAGGAAACTTGTGCCAGTCTGTTTCATTAAGTAGGTTGTCGGGGTAACTGTTCCAACCGCCCTTTCTGTATTAAATTTCTACTAAGTTGGATTTCATCACCAACTATTGGTTTTAGTATGGGAAGTTACTGTTTGTGTGTGCTTTGAACTCTTAGATTTTTAAGCATGTGATTCAGTTGTTTGTTTCTTTAGAGACTTTAGGTGTTTCCATTGAAATTTTCTTTGTTTGCGTGTGATTAGTTAATATTTAATCGTGGTGAAATTGCCGAGACAATCCTAGAGACTACAAGGGAAACCCCCTGAATATACACCAAGTCAGCTTGAAGGGCTTCATGCTCTGGTATCATCTAGAAGTGGTAGGATTAGATCAATAGAAGTTGGAACTTCATCTATAGTTGTTCATCCTGATCATAAAACACCCATAACAGAACATATTTCTGAACCGATTTCAGTTTCTGAATTTACTGGTAGTATTTCGCCTTCTAGTGAACTAACTGACGAACCTGAAATCTCTGAAACTGAAACTGAACCTTCTGTTTTGGAAACATCCTCAGGATTTATTACACCAACTTCTAGCGATCCTGGTTCACCTAGGGTAAGAAATATTTTCATTGACGATCTTCCATCTAGACTTATTTCTATTGAAGAACTTACTAATCCAGACGAAGAGTTATCTCTTCCCGAATCCCCTCAGTCTTTAAATCTTAGGGAGCGTGAATTTATTTTCTACAGCCCTATTCGAACTAGTGCTTGGTATCTATCTTTGACAAACTTTTTAGAGAATACGGGTCTTTCTTTTTCTCCACCTCGAATTCCATTTCATCCTACACCCAGAGGTTACTATCCGTCATCCATTATGGCAGGAGAGTCATCCATGTTTTCCCAAACACCAAAAGAATTTTTACACGGTGGTCCTTTTGTTCCTTCGGGATATCAGGCTCTATCTGGTACTTTCTCGGGAGCAACTCCTCAACCAATTGAACATGTATTATCATTTGGTTTAAGTGGAATTAAAACTAAAACGTCGAATGCAGAGCAAATATTTATGATGTCTGGTAATATTCCAAATCCTCAACCTTAAGGCAGCCAGTTACCACCTGGAGGGAAATCTCAGGGAAATCAATTACCGCCTGGGGGGCATCCTCAAGGTAGTCAGTTACCGCCTGGGGGGCAACCTTCAGGAAGTCAGTTACCACCTGGGGGGCAACCTCAAGGTAGCTTTTTCCAAGGACAAACTATGGAATCATATTATTTTGGAGGACAACATCAAGGATAGTACCTACCTCAAGGACAATACATACCCCAAGGTCAACCCCAAGCTCAATATGCTCCTCAGGGTCCTTATCAACCCCAGCTTCAGTATGCGCCTCAGGGTTATCAACCTCAAGGTCAGTACCCAATTCAAGGTTTCCAACAGCCTTCTGGTCAATCATCTGTTCAAGGAGCTGGAAATTTACCACTTACTTATCAACCCTACGTTCAACCAGGCTATGGTCCTTACGTTCAACATTCTACGGGATAATACCTCGAAATGAATATGGTGTGGGATCTATCCCAATATCAACAGCCTATGCAGCCTAATGTGCAGTTGCCTTCTCAACCTAGACATCCTTTGGTTTCTGGTCCAACCCAGCAACCCGTCCAATCCACTATTCAAACTCCTTCACCTAGTTATGTTTAGCAGTCTGGGCCTAGTACACCTTAGACTCCACCTCAAACTGTTGCAACTATTGTGACGTCTGTTCAACCTACAACACCTATTTCTAGAGTATCTGTAGCTCTGAGTTCTTTTATCCCTGCATCCGTGCAAATCCCTTAAGTCTCTGTACCCCAGTCAGGACCTTTTGTTCAGACTTCAGTCTAGATGCCTGCGGGACAAGCTGGTACAAGTACGGTGGCCACAAGTCAACCGCAATTCACGTATCAACCATACCAGGGACAGCCTCAATTCGGTCCTGTTTTACAAAATCCAAATTATCAGTATCAACCGTACCCTGGCTACACTTATCAGCAGCCTCATCAACCCCAGTTTGGTCCGGTTAATCCTGTTTACCCGGGAGGTTACACAATTCCTAATGCAACTCCGATTCCCAGTTATCCTGGGTATCCTCCTCCTGGAACTGCTTTGGCTACTCAAGGTTTTCACGACCGTAACCATCAGTTACCATTTATTGTAACTTTGGATTTACCTGATTTGATGCGCCTTACGAATGATCCAATTTTCTATTATCCGTACTGGCCGCCAATGCCACATAAGTTGCCCAGTGATATACCAAAATTCGAAGGTAAGTCAGGAGAGGATCCATCAAATCACGTCATGACTTATCACCTCTGGTGTGCATCTAATTCAATCATTGATGATTCGATTCGCTTACGTCTTTTCCAAAGAACTCTTATTGGTCTTGCAGCCAAATGGTACATCGAGTTACCACGAGGCTCGTTTAATAATTTCAGTCAATTAGCAACTACCTTCTTGACTCATTTTCAGTTGCCTGTCAGATACGAAAATGGCACGGAACTGTTAACTTCACTAAAACAATCCACGTCCACGTATATTTCTAATCATATTCATGAATGGCGACGTAGAAGGCGTTTGGTGAAAGTTTACATTCCGGATCAAATTTTGGCGGAATGGTTTGTTAAATCATTATTACCCAAGATCACTGAAGATGTAGCTAAGGCTGGCGTTGTTACTGAGGAGCAAGTAATTGCTCAAGCTCAGTACCTTGACCTCGTTTATACGCAGTCAGGTACTTTACATGAAAAAATCCCCGATCTTCCAAAACAAGGTCAAATAGCTGCAGCTCCTTCAGGGTCTCATGCCGCTGATGGTATGATTGGTACAGTAAATACAAAAAGCAAGAAGAAATCTTCAAAGAATTCTTCTCCTATTATAACTTTACCTGATTCCCCGAAAGGAGAATCTTCCCCCGAAATTTTTGTTGACATTCATGTCGTAGAGACATCTACGACCAAATCTAAATTCGGCGGTAAAAATAAAGGGAAGAATAAAAACAAAAAGAATTCAAAAGAGAAAACTGATAAAAATGAATCCAATGACGAAAAATGCAAACCTCGCTATCCTTGTTACATTTGTGACGAGGATCATTTTACTAAGGAATGCCCACATCGAGCAGAGGTTGCAAAATTCGTTAAAGGTTCACAACAACCTGCTGTCTTGAAGGATCCTTTTCCAACTCAAGATAGTAAAATGGTTGGTTCTACCTCGAATGCCTCAGAAGAACCTATTCTAATGATGTCTCATGTACGGATTGTGACACGATCGCAAGATTATGGTACTAAGAATCCTGTTGATGGTAAAGAAGCAGAATCTTCTAGTGCAAACACATCAACTACACCTCCTCCTGTTTCTGGTCCGCTACAAATCGAGAAACCAAATCCAGAATTAATAATCAAACTGCCTCCTAAGGGTTTTCTTCGTAAATTAGCTTTCAATCCACATGTGAGAGCTGCTCAGAATTACAACATTGTTGAAGATGTAGCTATTTCCCCTTCAGCAATGTTAGCTTTGGAAGTGCTGCAGTCATGCCCAGCACAACGTAAATTACTTTTGTCTTCTATAGGAGCTGTCGATGTTCAGGATTCGAACCTTATAATCTTTGATTTAGAAAATATTACACCTTGCCTACCTCATCAAATGGCTTTCCAAATTCTAGTGTTAGTAAAAAACAGACCAATCTTTCGAACTGTGATTGATGAGGGAGCTTCAACGTGTATTATGTCGATCCAGTGTTGGAAATCGCTTGGTTCTCCTACACTCAATCAGTCTCCGACAATTCTAAAGGCTTTTGATGGCCGAGGTTTTCACCCTTTTGGTATTTTGCAGGATTTACCCATAGGGGTCAAAGGTAAAATTGTAAATCTAGACGTGGAAGTGGTTGATGCCCCTCTAGATTACAACCTTCTTCTGGGTCGCAGTTGGTCTTATGCTATGACTGACGTTGTTTCTTCGGTCTTTCGGCTCATAAAATTTCCACATCAAGGAAGGATCGTTACAATAGATCAGTTAACTTATTTTTCTTCCAATCCAGCCTCTACATAAACAATCCAGCACGTTGGTAAAGCGGTTATCCCTTACAAGGATGTTGGAGTAGGTTTGCTTAAAGATTCTGGTTTACTAGGAACTTTTTCCTTTCCTCTTCCTAACGTATCACCTTCTACCGCAACTATTCATATGATTTCTTCAGACACTGCTATGTTTGATGATCCTTGGGTCGTACCTTCCGACTCCGAGTTAGATTCATTTGATGGCATGATGCCTTTGAGTCCATTTGAAATTGCGTATTAGGCTGTATAGTCACTTTCTGACCCCTCTTCAACCGAAACTAATCCAATGAATGGGATCCATGAGGAATCACTTTCTATATCTAGTTCAGCCACAACAACATTTCCTGATCGTGTTCATACTGATGAGCAGATTCGTGAAATTTTGTCTGTTGAAGATTTACCATGGGAAGATCTACATCATCGATCTTCGTTTTTACCTGAGCTGGATCATTTTGAAGATGATTTCGCTTCTATTTTTACTGATGAATATGTCAAAGAACCGCAGAATCCATTGCAAAATCCTGATTCTGAGTTAAATTTGGAAAATATCTTTCGAACGATTCCAATTGACATTTCAGTAAAGCCAGGAATAATTGAAAACATTCATATAGGTGCTTGCTGTACAAAAGATGAAATTCAAACTTATAAAACCATATTTCAAGAATTATGTGTTGTGTTTGCCTGGTCCTATGAAGAAATGCCAGGAATTGATCCATCAATTGTCGTACATGAAATCAAGACTTACCCGAATGCCAAACCTGTTCGTCAACGTTTACGTCAAATACATCCTAGAAAAGCTGCTGCTATCAAAGTCGAAGTTGAAAAATTACTTCGCGTAGGTTTTATTTATCCAATTCCTTTAACTGAGTGGGTATCGAATATTGTTCCTGTTACTAAAAAACAAGGAACGATACGAGTATGTATCGATTATAGGGATATTAATCGAGCTTGTCCCAAAGATAATTATCCAACCCCCTTTATGGATCAAATAATTGATGATTGTGCCGGCAGTGAAATGTTTTCCTTTATGGATGGTTTTTCCGGTTACAATCAAATAAACATACTCCCTGCTAATCAGCCAAAAACAAATTTCATTTGTCCATGGGGAACATTTGCTTATTGCAAACTACCTTTTGGATTAAAGAACGCTAGAGAAACTTTTCAAAGGGCTATGTCTTACGCATTTCGTGACATTAAGCACATTGTGCAGCCTTATCTCGATGATTTACCTGCGCATTCATCGCGTAGGGCCGACCATCTCACTCATTTACGAGCTATCTTTATGAGATGTAGGCATTATCGAATTAGGTTGAATCCACACAAATGTGTTTTCTGTGTAGAATCGGGTCGCTTACTGAGATATGTTGTTTCAAAATTAGGCATTCGCATTGATCCGTAGAAGGTCGAAGCTATTGTCAATTTACCTCCTCCTTCGACTCTGCGCCAACTCCGGAGTTTGCAAGGGAAAGAAAAAAATTTACGTCGGTTCATTCCTAACTACGCCGAGCTTACAAATGGTTTTACCCGGTTGCTGAAACAGAACATTCCATTCTTTTGGGATGAGATCGCTAATCGATCTTTTGATGCACTTAAACACGCGTTGACCCATGCACCGTTATTGCATCCTCCCAACTACAACCAGGACTACATTTTGTACCTCGCCGCCTCTCATTCCACAATTGGGATGGTTTTAGTTCAGGAAGACGAATCTAAAACTAAACATGTGATTTACTATCTTAGTCGAAATCTGCATCCAACTGAGATTAAATACACACATGTGGAGAAATTGGCCTTGGCAGCTGTTCAAGTTGTTCAAAGATTTAGACACTACATCTTATTACGCAAAACCACAGTAATTTCTGACTGTAACCCTATGATGTACATTTTGACCAAAAAATTGCTAGGGGGCAAGTATTCCAAATGGATAGTTATCCTGCAGGAATTTGACTTGGAGTTTGAAAAATCCAAGGCAAAGAAATCTTTGGTTTTCGCGGAATTGATGTGTGATTTCCCCTCTACTGATACTGAAACTGTGGCAGAAGAGCCCATTACGGACGAATCTTTGTTTCTTATCAGTACACTTGATCCATGGTATGGGAATATTATCGTTTATCTCCAAACCCAATATTTTCAGCCTGAAATCTCACGATCTCAGTGACGGAAAATACGTTTCCAATCCCAGCAACACAATATTATTGGTGATACACTCTATCTTCATCGTGCGGATTCTGTTTTCCGACGCTATCTTATTCATGAAGAAGCTGAGAAGGTTTTAAATGATTTCCATTCTGGGGCATGTGGCGGTCATATGTTTGGGTATGCCACAACTCAAAAGATATTGCGCGCTGGTTATTTCTGGTCGTCGTTATTCAAATATTGTATATATGCGTCTGGAAATGCCACAATTTTCAACTTTTTGATCGTAAGATGCGTGCGCCACCCGCTCCTCTTCACCCTATAATTGTTTTCGGTCCTTTCGCAAAATGGGGTATTGACTTTATTACATGTAACCCTCACTCTCCCGGGGGGCATACATATATTATCTTAGCAGTAGATTATTTTACTAAGTCGGCCGAGGCGATGCCTACATTTTCGGCTGACGGAAAGACTGCTGCAACTTTCGTATTCAATCACATAATTGCTAGGTTTGGTGTTCCTCAAGCCATTATTACAGATCATGGAAGTCATTTTCGGAATATCATGATGACTGAACTAACAGATCAACTTGGCCTGTGCCATGATAGTTCCACTCCGTATTATCCACAAGCTAATGGTCTGGTTGAAGCTATCAATAAATTTGTAATCATTATGATTAGATGAATTATTGGTATTCATAAAACGAATTGGCATTCCATGTTATTTTTAGCACTTTGGGCATATCGAACCTCGATAAAAACATCAACTGGTTTCACTCCCTTTCAACTGGTTTACGGTTTGGAGGCTGTGTTACCAATTGAGTGCGAAATTTCATCTTTGAAATTAGCCATAGAATTACTTCCAGCTATGTCTGAGGAGGAGAAACGTTTTTTGTACTTGGCTCAGTTAGATGAGAATCGACGAAATGCTGCAATAGCAAACGAGGCTCATGTCAAACGGATAAAAGCTCAGTATGATAGAAGTGTTACCCCTCGAAGTTTTTCAGACGGAGACCTAATCTTAGTTTATGATCAAGCCAACGATAAGCTAGGAGCTGGAAAATTCGTGCCTATGTGGCATGGTCCTTTCATTGTTAAGCGAAAACTGGCAAAAGGGGCCTATGAGCTGATAGATTTTGACGGTGTCCCTTTAGATAAACCTAGAAATGGGCTTTATCTAAAGAGATATTATGCTTAAACATGGTGTGGAGATTTAATTAGATTAGATTTCTTTACAGCTGGTGTGTTTTAGATTAGAAAAGCGTGCCTAGTTTAGAAGTGTGTCTTGTCACTATTCCTGCTTATCTGAGTTTTACTCTTGATATTGCAGATGTCGATGTCTCTTCAAACCTACGTTGGTTTTGCTGATGGTGCTTGTCGTAGTACACAGAACATTTCTTCCGTAGCTTGGGTAATTTATTCACCCTCTGATGAGTTAGTATCCATGCATGGGGTAAGCCTTGGTCAAACAACGAATAACATTGCAGAGTATAGTGTAGTGATTGAGTTATTATCTGAATCCATATATTTTGGAATTCGGAGTTTGATTGTTAGGTTGGATTATGAACTTGTTGTATTACAGCTCAACAGGGTTTATGCCATTATAAATCCAGTGTTATTACGGTTATTTTTAAGAGTTCATCTCTTGGAACGTGAATTCGATTACATTGAATATCAACATATTCCAAGACATTTAAATACATTAGCAGATGCAGTTGCTTCTAGTATGATAAATCGAAATTTGCAATGATCAAAACAATAAATCAAACAACATTCATAACATGTACATAGATAGCCGGTAAATAGTGATATATCATAATATAGAAGTGTTTTCAAAGAATATACATCGTCTTCGATCATAGGTGGGAAACACCTTATGATTGGCAAAAATGGTAATACAAAAGGTCAAAAGTATGAGTCTACGACATGATCATCCCATCACTGATGGTGATCACGATAAGAGACCACTGCCCGAGCCACCCTACACAGGAACCTCCTAAAAGGTCCTGGAACACCAATCACGTATCTCTGTAATCTGAGAGGAATCTCATCTATGTCCGTCTCTGGAATATCTAGAGTCAGACGCTCTAGGTGATGCTCTAAATCAGACATGATCTCTGATGATTGGCCTGCTGGGGCTGGTGCAGCTGCAACTAGTTGTATTCTTTCATAAGGTTGGATATGGGCTGGTCGTCGTGGGCCCACATCTACATTCAAAAATTTTGGTTATTAATTTCAATACGATTAAAAAATAAAAAAATTAGAATTAGAAATTGTTGAAAATGATTTTACCTGATTCATCCCACTGTTCCCCTGCTGGGAGAGTCATCTCTCGGTCGCCGCGAAAATCTATCTCGGCGTATGGAAAATCCTCTATAACAAAAATTTGGCGTTCCAGCCAACGAAAATATGAAGGAGGAAATCGAACAATCTCAATGCCCTAAATACCGTGACGGGCCATCAATGCAACCCAACGAACCATCCTAGGTTCTCGAGGTCGACCGACATCGACAGGAATACTCTGCGGAGCTAACATGGGGATCCTCTCTAGAGAAAAGGTGACTACGATGGATCCATATCCAAAGTTATTTAGTTTGCCATTTTTCGCTCTAGTTAGTTGGCCTTTTACATTGGCCAACACAGCTTCGCACCAGTTGAAAATGGTGCCTCGAAAACAGTCTACAGCAATGCGCATCTGGGAACCTGTAGCCACATGCAGTGTTGCACTCCCACATAGTCTGGTAACAGTAAACACAATAACTTTCATCTCGGGACAGATGATAGTTTTTATGTCAATCTGTTTGTCCCTGGGGTCTGCCTGATCATTACAGAATTCTTGTCGAAGACTAGCGACAGTCTGGCCACTTGGCCTAGTCCCAAACAAGGAAAGTTGTTCGCCCCTCTTGGAAAAGCCAGTTAGAAAATAAATATCCTCCAGCTCAATTTCGAGCCAGTGGCCACCAATAATAAAACACTGGTCCTGTACGTTCCACCTGTTTACCAGCCATGTTAGGAGGTCTACCTGTGCCCTCATGCCCTGAATGGTCCAGAATTTATATAAACCGCATGCTTTTAATGCTTGCACTGTGGGCAAATGGAGCATTGCGGCATCATCGACGTCCTCATGCTCACGTTCTCTCCAAATCAGCATCTTGTTAATCCTACAATGCATAAAAAGATATGTTAGAACAATCTAATTTGAAAATTTTTGGGCGGAAAATGAGAAATTTGGTTTTGAAATTTAAACACGTGGGGACCGCACTTTGTCTTCGTACACAGTGCGTAGGAACGCACCCGTGCTGTGGGACAAGTGCGGACCCATGAATTTTTTCTACATAGGAAAAAGTCGGGGTCCGCAGGGCCCATGTGTTTCACCTGTGGACCTTTGCGGGCGATTTCTTAAACCATATTTTTCCCTTAAAAATAAAATCTAGAGCCTAAAAATGAAATGCAAACGGATGAAATACAAGATTAGGAGGTCATGGATTACCTGGGACTGACGGTTCTCGATTTCGTCAGACGGATTTTCCAGAATCTTCATAGGAACTTTTTTACCCAAAAGCTTTTACTTTTCACTCTGAACTTTAACGGTAAAAATGAAGTTGAAAAAGTCCTTTTTATAAGTTTTTTCGAATAGATAAATTTTTAATTTGTTTATTTTTCACTTTAAAAAGGGTATTTTTGAAAGCATTTTTACTTATCTTAAATAGGTATGTGTAATGTTTCAAGTTTTTGTGCAGAAATTGGATTTTTCAGGAAAACTGATCATTTTTCAACAAAGAGCATACTTTTATCACTTTTTCGGACTCTTTCAAAAATTTACGAAAAAGCGAAACATTGGAGTCCTCTTTTAAGCCCTTTTCAGACTCTCTAAACATGAAAATATTGCCGAGCACTTGATTATTTGAACTCGTTAAAGTAAATGAATGATCGTCCCTTCAGTATAAGTTTACCCCTTTTACGGACTGAAATGGACTATTTACGAAAAAGGTATACGTTGACTAATTATGGTCAATAGAGTTCTCTCCCGCATTATTTTATCCTTTTTCGGGCTCGAGAGACTAAATTTATGAAAAAGTACACCCATGGAGTTTTCTTAAGTTTTTTCTTCTGACTCCCTAAAATTGAAAAACACCGAGTTTCTCCTATACTGGACTCGTTAAAACTTAACAGTAAAGGACCTGTTCAATTTTAAACAGGAACGAACCACTCCTTCTTAGGGTTCGAATCTTAAACTAAGTTGGACTCATCCTAAGGATGAGCTTATAAACAAGAAAATGTTATCCTCCTCAAGCTTGTCAAAAATAAAGAGGTACTTGCCAGAAATGGTGGGGGAAAAGAGAGAAAAATGGACTTGTTTGTTGTATTTTGATTTTTTGAAAATCTAGTTAACCACTCTTGAACACGACACTTTTTGTCCACCTGGGTTGGGAAATCCTTTACCTAATAGTTAATCAAACCACATTGAAAGTCTTCAGCCGGTTTCTGGGTATTAGCTTTGGGTTAATTGTCACCAAACCATCTGCAGTGTCGTTATGTGTTCAAGAGGACAGTTCAAATAAACCATTCATCTGCAAAATATCTGTCATTCATTTTGACCATCCCTGAGTCAGTCCTTGCCAATATATTTTCAAAACTTGATCTATGATTTCGTGTTGTGGGCTTGCCTACGATGGATCACTTTCTATCGACGACAGCTCATTATCTAGGAAGTTGATCCAGAAATCGTCAGTACCTTGAAATCTGCATGCCTCAATGGCAGGTTTCTCGCCTTCGATGACAGGTTGCATCATTGACCTTCGATCGAATGATTCCATGACATGTTTGACTTCAGCTCATTCATTCACATTTCATGGATTGTACTGAGTACTTTGAGAGCCATTGAAATTACTGGTGGTTACTCTCACACTTGTTAATAGTTTACATCATTGACTGGTAATCAAGTCGTTTCTACCATGTTCGACTTCGACACATTCATTCACATGGATAGAATCGTACTAGTTCGAGATGCGGAAATCAAGACCCTGGATCTAGTTTCTACCATCCACACTGTGAGGAATTTTGTTATCATTTATACAGTAGACCATTCATAAACAGATGGTTGCGTCCATACTATGTCTACACATGTCTATACTGTGATGTTCTCAAAATCATTCCTGTATCAGAACAGTTTGAATCAGTTTCTAGTTATTTTTTATCTGAGTGTGGGAATGCCTACTTCAACGATGATATATATATATATATATATATATATATATATATATATATATATATTGCATTGAATGTTTTTACAGGTTCTGACTGGGGTGTCCACAGGATGATCCTTGAAATGATAAAGTACTGCACTCTTCGTATATGATAGACTTCAGCTTCATCTATTCCAGACTTTTTACTTTAGGGGGCAATCTGTTACACTAAAAATTGTCATCCTGACATTCTGCTATGTGTATGGGCTCATTATTACTCATAATTTCCCCCTTTTCAAGTCTAAAATATCAGTTCCTCATATCAAGCCTTGAAAATCAGAGAAAAGTTCCTAAAAATCTCCTAAACTTTGGTGTCGCACTTTCTCTATATCTTCCCTGCGGTCCCGCACCTAATGTTCATGTCTTCTGCGTACCTGAACACACTTTCTCTGTGTTATGGGTGCGGACCCCTATAAAGATTAAAAAGGTGCAATTAAACTCAGAAAATCTCAATTTCAGTAAATTATTGAAGCTTCTAGAAAATATTTTGCAGTGGCAGAACCGCTCTTATGAGGTTCATGTATCCCTTACCTTATGGAGCTAACCCCTTGATGTGAGGAGCTTATCCCTTTGAAGGAGGATTCTATCCCTTCATAGTTGGAACTGAAACCTCCTCCTTTTCACTATAAAAAGAGGCATTGGGTAGCCTCAAAGGGAGTTCAAGCTTTAGAATATTTGAGGTTAAGTGTTGTTAAGATTCAGACTCAGTTAACTAAGACTTTTGTGAGGAGAGATTACATACCTCTATTCGTCTTGTTTGGAGGAGTACATAGCTTATCAAAGTAGAGGAGACTCTTGCTTCAGACCTCGGGAAGGCCTGTGCAACATCAAGGCTCAGGTTGTAAGGTTTTCTTTCTTTTGAAATTAATACAAATATACTCATTTTTCTCAATAAGCTGTCAAGTTAATGGTTTATTTCATAGATTCCTTGATCACTATGATAAGCATGGTTTATGATGATGTCTATACAGGTGCTATTTAATATTTTTCTTGTTTGTGACTGCAGGTTTACGAAGATAACTCCTTCAAGTGCACGAGGGATAACAACGACTTCAAACAAGCGCTGGACATATAGTAAGTCTTTTACACCTCTATAGAGCTTTTTGTAAATCATATATGCTTAGAGAAATATTAGTTTATTTGGCTGTTTGTTGCTAGATACTTTTAGTACTAGGGAGATCGGTCTTGTCCGCAAGACTCATGTCGCAAGATGGATTAATCCATACGACACCCCTTAACATGAATGGATGTTGGTGAATGGATGTTGGTGTGTCCAAGCATCATTCTGATCTTTCAAATTTTTTTCTTCCGAGCACTTTGGTGAAGATGTCTGCAATCTCCTCATTTGTGGAACAATGGCATAGATGGATTGACTTGGCCTCAAAATGATGTCAAATAAAATTGTATTTTGTATTCATGTGATTCTTTCTATCACAGAACTTTGGGTCCTTGGCCAAATTTATTGTAGAAGTGTTGTCAATTATGAGGGGAGTTGAATGCACTTGTTTCTCCTACGAAAATTCCAGAATTTTCCTGAGCCACACAATTTCCTTTGCTGCTTAAATCGCTACCAAATATTCTTCCTTAGTTGTGGAATTTGCTGGAATAGATTGTTTGTGTGATCTCCAGGAGACAACTCCTCAACCAAGACTCATAGTATAACATAAAGTAGATACCCCAGATGATTTTTCTCCATCAAAACTTGAATCAGAGTATCTAATCAAGATGCAGTAGCCAATCTGTGTATACTTGAGTCCAAAATATTGAGTACCCTTCAAGTACTTTAGAACTCTTTTTGTAGCAGACAAATGTCCCTCATAAGGCTTCGCATAAACTTGGAGAGGATTCCAACAACAAATGAAATGTTTGTTCTAGTAGTAGTAAGGTAGTTGAGAATTCCTACAAGTTTTCTATACTTTGTTTCATCCTCAAATTCTTATCCTTCAATGGATGTGAGATTCAAAAAATGTTCCATTGGAGTAATCAAAGGATTTCACTCATCCATGCCAAACATGTTCAATCGATCTCCAATGTAGTCATTCTAAGAGAGGAATATAAACTTAGGATGTTGAGTATCTTCAATACCATGATAGTATTGAACATAGCTCCAGTTAGTCATTTCAAAACATTTCCTCAATTCCTTCTTTATGGATGAAATATATCTCTCAATGTTCCATATCATCAAAATATCATCTACATGCATCACAAGATATAAAATTGTTTTTCCCACTTTATTGAAAAACAAATTTTCATCATCAATATGATAAAGTTTGAAGTTGAGTTTCATAGGATGCTCATTTAACTTCTCATACAAGGCTCATGGTACTTGCTTGAGGCCATACAAGGATTTTACAAGTTTTCATACTTTGTGTTTTGTCCCTTCACAAAAAATCCTTCTGGCTGGGACATAAAAACAATTTCTTTCAGGTCTCCATTCAAGAAAGCAATTTTTACATCCATATGATAGAATTTCCAACTGTTCTAAGCTGGGAACGAAAATAGTGTCTGGATGGTTGCCCATTTTGTTATCAGGGGAGAAGTATCCTCATAATCATCACCTTCTTTCTATGAATTTTTTTTTCCACTGACTTGGATTTGTGCTTATGGAGTGAGCCATCAAATTTATACTTGTTCTTTAAGAAAAAATTGCATCTAATTGGTTTGGCTCCAAATGGGGGATCAAATAGCATCCAGGTGCCAGTATTTATCAAGGCATCATATTACTTATGCATCGCTTCTTTCCATTCATCATGAGGAGCATATTATTTGAAGTAAGTTGGTTCAAAATCCATAGGCAAATTCAATTCACAATTATAAGAAACATCCATATCAATAGGTGAATCATAATAATCTACATCACCTCCATTTTTCCTAGTGGGACTTCTTGTTCTCGTCTTTCCAACCTCATCAAGATGAACATTTTCAAGTGTCTTTGTTATCCATTTTGGAGGACTTTTATGAGATGGCCTAGGATGCTCAGTTGACCAGGTTGGAGTTGAATCAAGACTTACTCTCCCAATTCTGTCAATCACATCACTGAAAGTACCATTCATGTCTAGAGCTTCATGTGGTGGAGAAAGTGCTTCGAAAGAAGATTCCACATATTGATACAGTATATAAATCCCACCTTCAATATGTGGAACCTTATTATCAAATTCTTGAAATGATTTTTCATGCCTGAATCTATCCAAGTGATCAAGCTGTCGCTCAAAAATGTTGTCAGTCTTGGAAGATTCAAGAAATATGACATCTATAAATACTACAAACTTATTTTTAACTTCATTATAGAGAAAATATTATTTGGAGGTATTTGAATACCCAAGGAAGACACAATTTTGAATCCTTTCACCAAGTTTGTTTCTTTGTTCCTTAGGCATCAAAGCATAGCAAACGGAACCAAAGACCTTGAGATGTTATACCGAAGGAATGTGGCCATGCCACATTTCATAAGGAGTATTGTTTCTAATTGTATTAGAAGGACCCATATTCTTTATATACACATCACATATAATTGCATCAACCCAAAACATCAATTTTACATTCTTCAAAAACATCATTGAATGTACCATATTTTAAATTTTAATGTTCATTATTTCAGCTACTTTGTTCTGTTGGGGATTATAAGGCACGATTTTTTTATGTTTGATCCGATGTCGGTGAAGATATTTTTAAAAGTCATTTTAAGTGTATGATTTTCCATAATCAGTGTGTATATAACCAATATGAGTTTGTGAATCATTTTCAATCAATGCATGAAATTTCTTGAACGTTTGAAAAGCATCAGATTTTTTCTTCACTAAGTAAACCCAATTTTTTGTTGTGTAGTCATCAATAAATTTCATCATATATTTATTTCCATTTGTAGAAGTAATATGCACTAGGCCACATGAATATGAATGAATGAGTTAAATTTTTGTTTGTGCACTAGAATGTGAATCATGAAAAGACTATTTGTTATGCTTTCCTAGAATACAGGCATCATATTACTTAAGTTTCCTAGGAATTGTAGGCAAACCAGTAACACCATTTTTCTTCAACAACCAAAGTTTTTCATAGCTCATGTGTCCAAATATAGTATGCCATAAAATAATTGATGGAAATGTACCTCCATCATAGTTAGAATTGTATGAAATGTTTTGTGCACATGAAAAGTTACCTTGCAGCTTTAGAAGTATTTCTTGTTCTATACCTGTCATGAAAAATGAGAGATATAATGCTTTCCTCACCTAAAAATGGCCATAAAACATACGAATGGAGTGTCCTTACTAGCGGATGTGGACCAAAGACAACAAGTTTGTGCTTAACTCTGGGAGGTATAGAACCTCATGTCAAAGAAAGTTTGGCGGACCAGGGAGTTCGAACCGGATTGTGTCAAGCCCTTGTGGCATGAGTTTTGATTTGTCTACAAAGTATACTACTCCATCAACCTTGTTAGTAAATTGTTCAAAACAATATTTTCTAAAATTCATGTGGCATGTTTCTCTAGCATCAAGAAAATGATAATTTTCCCAAGAAGAAAATGAATAATTAAACAAGTCTTTAGTTACTCCAATATTACAATGTCCCACAACATGATGAGAAGATTCAGGTGCTTTACCTTTCTCTTTGTCATGAGATTTATCTTTGGCTTCATTTATTTCTTTGCAATTTTATCCCATGGCAGCTTACATATGGAGGCATAATGTCCATCTCTCTTGCAATGTGTGCAATGAATATCAAACTTTTCTCCTTGAAATTTCATGCCCCCCTGCCTCTGAAATATCTTCTTCCTCTTCCTCTTCGGACACCTCTTCCTCTAGACGAATGTTGAGATATATTCTTCTCTCTATGTGCAAGACACATAGCTTCTTCAGAAGGCTAAGGATTTGTCTTCTTCCCAAAATCTCCTTGAGGCTACCACTTCATGCAATGACTCAAGATAATGGGAGTATGTGGGGATATAATTCCTTGACATAGTCTATGAGAGGTATGAGTCTATTTCAACACTAGTTTTTTTAATAGCATGAATGATAGATCTTACTTCTGATGTTGAAGAAAGAGGTTCATCATTTAAATTCAAGATTGAATAGTTTAATCATCAATGGAACAACTTCAAGTTCTGAGTATGAGTCATACAATTCTTTCAACTTCTTCAAGGCTTCATAATAATTTGAGAATGGTGAAATATGGTGAATCACATGTTTATTTACAGGTGCTACAATCAAGGCATAGGCCTTGTTGTTCTTGTTTTCCCAAAAGGTGATCTCGTTGTTTGAGGTGGGCTTTCTAGGTTCATTGCATCCTTCTCCTTCATAAATTCCATTTCACAACTCACTGAAAATGAGGGTGTGCTTTATTTTCTGGAAACTCTCAGGATAGTTCTCCTTTCTACTGAGAACTACTCCCACTATGGATATGAGTGAATGTATCATCAAATAAAAAATATTTTCTTTCGAAAATGAAAAAATCACCCTATACTGTGCATATAAAGGTTCCCCACTATATAATGTTATGACTCACATAATATGCCACCTTATAATATCACTATTCAAACCATATATTAAACATCACCATTTAGATGTGAGGCCACACCATATAATAGTCACACCATATTACTATATGTGATATTCGTTTCTCCACTCATTCACTTCATGGTCTTCAAAAAGGGACATCAAACATTTAATTATATAAAAATTCACTTATGAGTCATGAAATATGCCACTATACATCCTCTTCAAAAATCAATATTTATATATGCATGTCCACCCTTTAAGAAATTAATGGCATCATGGATTATATAATACCGGTATTCAAAAGGATATGTCCTCTTTAAAAAAAAAAGTCAAGGTTTATATACACACCCTTTAAGAACTTAATGAAGTATGGCTCCATGACTCACCGCTTCATACGCTACTCTTCATTGCTGGGATGATCGCCAAATATTATTCCATGATTCCTCTACTTCATCCAACAATGAAATCACTTGAAACACTAGGAAGGAGTAATTAACGGAAATAATAGGTATGAGCGTCTAAATAGGAGTCAAACAAGAGCGAGGACCTTTCCCACAAAGACAAAATTGGTGTGTTGGGGACGAGAGCTAGAAAAGGTATGGCCACTATGGAAGGTTTATAGGAGGGTGGACGCTACGAGAGTAGACTAAATGTGCAATGGTGGAGGGTCACCAATTGTGTAGTCATCTATGGGAGGTATGATACGAAGTGACAGGATGGATCCAGCACTAGAGAATTGTTACCAAGAGGGTTTCATTTATGTTTGACGAAACCACATTATATGTGTGAGGCAGGTGGTAGGTGTATCATGTGAGGGAGCGAAAATTGAAGGTCGGTATGGGTAAAGTGAGCCAATACTGTATGCTTTGTTCAATAATCCTCAAGCATTAAATATCTAATTATCTACTAGAAACAGTTGGCTTTGCGAGAATAGGCATAATTGTATAATAAGGGAGTTACAATAAGGTCAAAAAGGTTAAAAATGGGGATGGCTCTGATACCATGTGCGGCAAGGAGATAACTCCACAAACTGGATTGAATTTTTCATTAGGGGTGAAAAAAAATATATACATGGAAGGAGAGACTCTTGGGATCCATCTCCCAGTGGCTCTTCATATTCCAATTCTCCTTAATTTTTATTTACATTGTTTTACAATTTCACCTAATCCCAAGGATTAGGAGTGAATATTTTTCATACAAAATGGGATTATTATTGGTAACCCCTTGTCTTTCCATTTGGACACTATGTCAATTACATTAAACAAAATGTCCTATTTTCACAGGAAAATGTTTCAAAAAGGTTGCATTGATATCTATGTAGATCATCATTATTAATTGGAACCGTTGTCAATGGTCTAACTATAACTTCCATGACTTAGGTTATTTGGAGGAATGTTTTGTTGATTGCATCAATTGTTTTCATCTCCTTGATCTTGTTCCATCTGCAAACATAAAAACAAAATGGTAATGAGTGTATCTACATTGGTGAGAATAATTAAAATTGAAATAAATAATATACATCAATGTAAATCAAATAACAATTAACCATAGAAATAAGTGAGTCATAAACTATGCAGATTCTTTCAAAATAAAGTCTCATGCCTTGTTGCAACAAGTCTTCTGCTGGCATAGTACCATAATTTGTTTCTTGTATATTTTAAACCCCATTATAAATAATAGATTTAATATAAAGGATTTTTTTTTCTATTAATTATAACATCAGAGAAGTAAAACAACATAGATACTTACAAATTCCACAATTGATTTTTGATATTCCAACATATACTCACAACCGATATTTAACCCAATCTCAATTAATTATTCTGATGGGTCTTCGTTGTATGTTAACACCTATTTGAAGACATTCAAAGATGGTTATTGTAAACAAATTAAAATATAGAATCATGAAACCTTGAGTTGCTACAAGGAAATATTAACAATCACTCACAAACTTTGAAATTTCTTCCTTTTCATTTTGTTTTATGCGTTGAATGAGTTTCATTTTTTATTCTTTTCTGCAAGAAACTACTTGAAATTTAATATTTAATGATAATATATATATATATATATATATTATCATTAAATATTAAATTTCAAGTAGTTTCTTCCGAGAGAAAAATCGTTTAAACGCATAAAAAAAACGAAAAGGAAGAAACTATATATATATATATATATATTCAATCATGATTACATACATTTCAAACACGTTTTTGTTGAGATGGTTGCTCGTGTTATGCAATTATTTCCATTTCAGTGACCATATATGTGTACTCTTTTTTGGATAGTCCTAGTGACATGTTTAACATATTAGCTCGTTGATAATTTTGGATTTTTATAATCTTCCTAAAAAATGTAATAAAATATTTTTATATTGATATATGAAAACTAAATATATCAAAATTGACATTACTAAATGAATGGTTTGTAGTAATATATACATATAATTCTAGAAAATCACTTTAATTAGGACTATTACCCTTTGAATTATTCTTTTTTGTCATTGTATGTTTTCCTTATTGCAAGTATGACATGTCTCATTAACCATTTCTCTAGAAATGATTCTTGTAGTTTAGATGTAATTTGGTTCTTAGAATCGTAGTATTTATTGATGAAATGAAAATGGAAAGTACATTTATATATTCGTTCCACTAGATTCATCATAATTTTGTAAAAAAAAAATGCCCTTTCATTAACCTCTAGCATCACTCCATATGAGCTAAGGACCAATTCATCATCATTTACATGTTCTATAACCTTTTTTTTCTTAGAATGACATTGATATTTCCCTTCGTTGTTACTCCCTGTAGAAAATTAAACATATATGAATTAATAGGTTGTTTGAAACATGTTATCTAATATTCTTAAGTATATTATTAATGAAAATTTGAAAAATTAACTCATAGTGAATAGTATTTTTTGATTCACTTGATTCATCCCTCTGTAATTTTTATATCAGGCTCTTACACTATTCTTCACTTAGAATTGAAATAGTCGTATTGGCCTTCTTGATTTTATGGCTCTCCATGACACACAACAACTAATTTACATATTAATTAAACTTACATATATCCCAAACATATTAATTTTGTAAGTAAATTACAAAGAACTTGTCTTCTATGCACTTTTTTTATGTGCTATCACTATGTCGATCAATGTTTTTGTTATTCGACACCTTCTCATACATTTTTTTATCGATATACAACTTGTACCATTCAATACAAAAGAAATTAAATATATTTTATAACTAAATCAAACAATTTTCAGACGAAAAGAGCTCTTGTAATAGATGCATTGATCTAAATAAACACACCGATGTTTTTATCCGATAAATGCATAAGGCGTTTAATTGTTCAAAACCATCACATAATTTTTTATTTTTTATTTTTAAATATGTTGAAATTGTCAAGGTGTGATTTGCAACACTAAACGAACCGAAATAATTTAATGGTGTTATCTGGAAGAAGCACACAGGCGCATTATATTACACCAAGAGAAACGATGAACATACTAGACTGAGCTGAGAAAGTTATAATACCTGTGTGTTGTATTACATAGGGCATACTAGTGTATTATATTACACAAGTCACACTATATAACATATATTCATTTTTTTTTAAAACAGACAGAGCCGACAAGGTTTGTATCTAATTCAATAATTGATTCCCCTACTTTACATGTCGAATGCACTATATATACTAAGAAAAAAAACCCATTAAATAAAAAAACCCTAAAATGAAAAACCCTAATTGTGAAATGGTAGAGGAAGTTAAAACCTAAGGTGAAATTTTGTAGGAAGAAGCAAGGGTTTAAGGCGAGTATTATTTTTTTTTGTTATTTTTCTGAATTTTAATTAAATTTAAATAGGAAGCGAGATTGCAAAATATTTTACTATTAAATCAATCGTAAATTTTTTATTATAAAGGGTTTTAAATTTAAATTTTACTTTTTTTTTAATTGTGAAAAAGTCTAACAAAAGTGTAAAAAAATTTAACAGTAAATATTATTTTTATTTTTTATTATTATTTTTTTAATCCAGGGTTTTGAGCGAATCACCATACTTTTCAAATTATGATATTTCTTCAGTTCCAAGTTCCACAATGCTCCCAATATGTCTCTCTTGAAACTAATTTCTCTTTTAAATAAACCCTAATAGAAATTGTAAAATATTTTATTAGTAAAATAAAGAATAAAATTTAAAAAATTTATTATGTTGGGATTTGATTGAACCACCATCACTTTCATCTTCTGATATTCTGAATAGTTCTACTAGTCAATAATATTCTTCTGCTCCATAGTGCTCCTAGTATGTCTTTCTTGCAAATCACTCCTTCGAAATTTTCAGAAAAATAATGAAATAGTGAATAAATTTTTACTATTTAAAATGCTTTAAGAAATGGAGATGACATGAGAGCCACATGGGAAATCTTGATGAAATAGCATTTGGCTATTGTTCAATTATTTGAAGGGTCTTATATTTTTATCTAGAGGTCAAATTGAGATGGAAATTAAAGTATTGGAAAGGTCTTGACAAGACAATCACAACAATGTTTTCCATTTTATGTTTTGAAGAATTAGGAAAAGATCAAAAAATTTAGATCTATTTCTGTAACTGGAACCTTGAAGGTAATTTCATCTTAGTAACTACCTAGTTTCGACCTTAATAAAATGATGGGTGGTAAGGGGGTACGTTACAAAGTGGTATTATATCTTTATGTTCAGGCATTGGGCCCTAAAATGTTCACATGCATACTCTAAATAAATGCTTGATATGCTTCATCTCCTAGATTTACTTTCTAATGATACAAGTGTGATAGTGTTGAAAATGCAAATTGCTGAAATGTATAGTTTTATGGAACTATTGATGGAATATTATTTATGTGCTAACTAAAATTTGGTATTTCAGGTCAATACAGAATGAGGTGATGAGAATATCTATTATTTTGTCATTCCTCTCTGATTGGCTAACATCTATGTGTTTTTAAAAGCATATTTACAGACATCAAGGTATAGTAAGAAGAGAAAGAATGAGCATCTATGGTATAAATTGGACCCAACAAGTCCCCAAAGAAGAGTGAATTATGAAGATTATGGAAGAAGGCCATATTGAATAATGGACATTGTTATAAGTCTAAGAGCTTAAATAAGAAGTTGCACGGAAGATAACAAAAACATTGTTAGAGATTAAGCAAAAGTGAATGTCATCTTATTGTAGAGTTTTTCATACTTACAAAGGGAAATAAATCATGATATTCGTACTAACCATCAGGATAAATATATGCATATGGGTAGTTCACCAAAGATCTAAAAGCATGATTTGGATAACAAGAAGAGATATTAGTGGAATTTTTAGGTCTAAAATGGGACTCCTAAGAAAAATGTACAACCAATATAAACTTTATAAGAACCAATAGGATTAAATATGATGATGCCAACCATGGGGGATGATTCACCATTTTTTAGGTAAAAGGGTAAAAATATTTAAAAAATAATAAAATAATAAAAATATTTTTTCAACTCATACTTTCAACTTATCTCCTAAATTTTTTACTCAAATTTTGTGCAGGAGTACTCTTTGGATGCAAAATTTAATTCCTCATCCAATGAGTACCCATGTTGCATACTTTTGGTGGACCCTCCTACACGAAAAATGAAAAATACATGAAAAAATGTGATTGCAATCACATTTTTAATGTATTTATCATTTTTCATGTAGTAGGATTCATCGAAAGCATGCAACATGAGTACTCCTTGGATGAGGAATTAAATTTTTCATCCAATGAGTACTCCCACTCGAAATTTGAGTAAAATTTTTAGATAAGTTGAAAATGCGAATTGAAAAAGTAGTTCTTTTTTTCCCCTCCAAAATTTGATGATGTAATCAAATCTTATTTTTTTATTTCCACTATTATTTTATACTTTCCTTGGAAGGCCCAATTTAGACCTCAAAATTTCCCTAATGGAAATCAACCAATCAAATATGCATAAACATGTAGAGGGAGGAACAATTATGCTCAATGCACGAGAAAGAGATTTGTGAAGCCCTATTAGATCATCAAACTATGCATACGTGAGACATTATAATCAATGGAAGATCAATATGACCTCCATTCAAGAAGAATTCAAGAAATAAAAACATTGTACCTTTGATGGAGAAATATAGAAAGCAGAACAAGAAGAGGCTTAGCTTACGGGAATATAGAAGTACTTCAAATTGCATGACTATTCTAAGAATGTGAAGGTCGGGGTGGTTTTATTCATATTAAATGGAAAATTTGATATATGGTGGGAGGATTTCAAGAACATCAAAGGCACCAAATTTAAGGAGCTAATATGGAGGACGTTTGAAAATCACATTTAAGAATATTACTTGTATGAGAAATATTATGACAATAGAGCCAAGGAGTTATATGAACAAAAAATGGGATAGTTGACACCAAAGGAGTATACCAAGAAATTATTAGAATTACTATGGTATGTACCTTACATCAAAGATGAGAATACTAATATGTAGAGGTATGTTAGCAGGTTACCACAATCACACCGAGAGAAAATAGAATTCAATGAACATAAGACTCCATAGGAGGTTATTCATAGATCCAAACATTGCCATGAATAGTTTAAGAAGAAGAGTCGAGCTCACTGGGAAAGGGTAGAAAGTTTAATAACCTCATCAAAAGTGAACATAAAAAAAAAAATCCACAGTTAAAATATTTATACCTCAGAAATATATGAATGAATAGGTTGAGGAATCAGGGAAAGGGAGCATGCAATGAAAAGAATGTGGAGAGAACCACCTATGGAAAAACACTCCTCTATTGTATAATTTTGGCACAAAGTTATATAACATACAAAAGGAGAAAACTATGAATGACATGGCCTAAAGAATCCCCAGGATATACATTGGTAGATCAGATAGTCAAGATGCTCAAAGTCCATAACAAATATTACCGACATTGGAAAATAGATCATGACTACAAATTCGAAGAAGGATCAAAATTTTAAACTCAATATGTATGCTTTGTATTTATATACAATGTATTATATTTTGAAAGTAAATCATGGATGTGGTAAGCATAATTAACTCATTGTTGATCGATAAAGACAAAAAATAGGAACTCCCATGCCTTTATTGGAATATATTAATAAAAAGAGAGCCATGAAAATAAACAATGTTAGGCTCTTTAATCCTGAGTGGTTTTGAAGTTCTCCAATTGGCTTCAAAAAGGTTTCTTAACCAATATTCTCCTCCTCACAAAAAGGATGTTCTCAAGCGTATTTGCAGTAGTAGCTATTTTTTCCATGTTTCAAGAAAACTTCCTGTAGAATACCATCTCCATCAAAAAGATGATGGCTAGGAAAAATATTGAACCTCAAAATTCAATCAATTTCATACATAAACACCTTCCAAAGATTATGGAATTCTGCCCAAAATGTACAACTCGTGCTTTATTGGACTCTTTTTAGTTGGTGCAAAATTAGAATTAGTAATATATTCCATAAATTTCTCTATTTCACTCACTCCTGCATCTCCATGATCGAGACAATTAATTCTTATTAGAAGTGATTTAATAAATTAAAAATGAATTAGTAAAGGGGAAATAATTGTGTAGAATACAGAGGAATAATGTTTCCTTTGCACCATGTATCAACATTGTTTTGTATTTACTATGCTCAAACTTTTTGTGAGCCTACATATCTTCCAACCACACAGTGAGAAAACCTTACTTCCTCATAATAATTTAATATTGGTTAACCTTTTTTGGCATGGATGAGCATTGTATTGACATGGTGGAGATCATTGTGAATATCGTTGCCAATGATTGGTTTATAGATGGCTAGCAACACTTTGTTCCACTCCCTTCATGGAAGTGAAAGATCTATTAATGTTTTGTAATTTAAGGAGAATATCTAAGAAAAGAACATAATATCTCATCGAAGGATCATGAGAATAAAAATGATCATGATAGAGGTGCATAGTTAAAGATGGAATGGGCGACATGCAGAATAACTTTGGCTTCACCCTTTGTGTTAGGAAAGTTTCAAAACTGTCCATTTAACTGAGTCAGAATTTATGGGTATTTATTGCTTGCAAAATGATGATGATGATGTAGTTTGTTTCATTTACTAGAATGTGTAAAGAGAATGAAAAATCATATTTAAATAATTAATATAACTATCCTTCAAATAATATAATAAGTGGTTTAGATATATATAGTAAGAAGGAAAGTTACATGCCAATCTGTAAAGGGATCATAAGTTATTTTTGCAATATACAACAACATTGATTTGGTTAGAAATATGTTTTGAATATCATTATACATAATTTGTGTTGGTTTGAAATAAAATGATTGTAGAATAGAATTGTTTGTATGCAAATCCAAAATTGAATAATGACAACAGTTAGCTTATTGTTCCAATAGTAACTATTAATTGTGTGTGGGAATGTGGAGCATTTTAAATGTGGAAACTGTGGAGGAATAATTCATTGTGCGGACCTATGCACTCCATACAGCGTTCTTCATTGCATACATGATTTCTCTGTATATTTTGTCTATTGTTGTGCACCATTCATCATGTTCATGATCCATGTAGGACGAGTGTCACTGCTTGTGAATGTTGTTATATTATTTTATGCTTTGAGAGTGTCATGCTATGCATATCAACCTGCACATGGAATTTCTCCACTTAAGACCTATAATAGTTATTATGCAACCCTAACCTCCACACAATGATCCTATAAAAATTAAAATAATTGTTTCACTCTGAATACCCTTAAATGCAATGTGAATGAGTTGTTGGTAATTTTTTTCTTCCAATGAATTATGGTCTCAATTTGAGTACATGTAAATGTCACAAGTAAAATCAATGTGACGGTTTCACTTAAGGTGAATGATCTGTAGTCTATCATGGATATTCCACTCAATAGTTGCTCACAGCAGATCTGATAATAATATATTGAAATACTGAAAGTTTACACTATTACAAATTTATTAAAATTGTAGATTTGTAGAGTTAACTATAATTAGTGCATGCATGTGAACAGAAATTATGCAGAAAATTAGAGAATGGTAAAATAATATCAGACACACACATAATATAGAAGATTTTTTCTCTCAAACACCATTTCAGGAGAAAACCCAACTAGAAGGTGAGGTTTCTTCCCTCTCTTTCTCTTTCTGGAAATATGGTTGCATGTTCAAAAAAGTAATGCATGTGGCCCGTGGGCTAATATGGTGCACAAATACTCTTTGTGTGCTCTACCTCATATCTCTTCTATCTATCTTGGTCAACTATGTAACAAAATTATCTCGAAAGAATGGAATGCCTCTTCCTCCTAGTGGCCCGATTATAACACATCCCGATAGCCTACTAATGGTTAATTTTGACTACATCAACTCTTTATTAGAGTTACAATATACAATATTCTAGATTATTTTACATCATAATCACATGTCTAGCCCATTTTCCATGAATAAAGGGGGCTGATGCAGCATCCTTCTGAATTATAGGTGTGAAAATAGGAAGTTCAACTTATGAATGGAATGAATTTTTCATATGGACTCTGATTGACGTACTTCTTACATCATTGGAAATATATCTATGTGTATAAAAGCATGAAATTGTGCTTTATTAATTTTTATGCCCAAAAAATGTCGTTTTATGCCTCAAAATGCTCCTAGAAGGTTTCAAAACCCATTTTCCAAACTGGATCCAGCTCGTAAAAATGGTCCCATGAGCTGATACCTCCACTTTTTCCACCTTAGATCCATCGATATAGATGAGAAAAAATATATTCATAAAATATGGATCACACCTCCCCATTTTGGGAGGCCTTTGGCCCACAAATGCGTCTAGTGAATGATTTGGCGAAATGTTTCCTCTACCTTCTCTCTCATGTACCATTTAGCTTTGCTTGGAAGTTGTCCCTTCAACCCAATCTGCCAAAGGTCATGCTGCCCCTGTCTTGTAGTTTTGGACCTCTTCTCAAAAAATGTGTCTTTTGTAAAATCTTCCCAAGCATCTGGTGCGAGATCTCCATAAATGGTGGGACTTGTTCCTCTTCCTGATCTAGCATGGAAGGCTCATAGGGTTTCAAATTCCCTACATTCAAAACTATGTAAATGCGTATATATGGTGGTAAAAAGAGTTCATAGGAATTATACCCCACCTTTTCCAGTATTTCAAAGGGACCATAACTAAGAGCCTTGAATTTATCACCAAGCCCCCACCACCTTTCCTTGTTCAACTGTAACCATACTTTGTCTCACACCTTGAATGAATTCTCTTTTCTGTGTTGTTCATGCCTGGCCTTATACTTATCCTATGACTTTTTTAGTGTTTCTTGGACCTATAAATGGATCTGCTTGATCTCCTATATAAATAATTCAACCCTCAAAGCATCTCTTGTAAGATATTCCCTCACTCCTCCTTGCTTCCCATATGCAATGTCCTAATGGGAAGGTGGAAAATATCCAAAAAAAGTTTCAAATGGGGAATGTAATGTAGAAGTGTGGGCTGATCTATTATAAGAGTGTTGTATATATACTATATTTTCATCCTAGGCCTTCGGATGCTTTTGCTTGTATCCCCTCAGAAGCTACGCCAAATTCATAATGACTAATTTTGTCTGCCCATCCATCTATCACTGGACCATTTTATATCTCTTTAAATTTGTTTCCATCTCCTCCCATAATGTAGTCTAGAATTCACTTAGAACTTTTATATCCCTATCTAAAATGATGCACCTTGGTATCCCAAAGTGCAACCATACTTGTCCAAGGAATAATTTTGCTTCTTCTTTTTCGTTGATGGCAGTTTTACAGGGCATCAAAACAAACATCTTGTTGAAACAAATACCATGAATAGGTACTCATGTCCCTTCTTGGTTGCCGGTAAACCTCCTACAAATTCCATGGAAATTATTTCCAAAGGACGAGTAAGTATAGCTAAGGGATGCTATAGATCCCATTTCTTGTTGCGAAGCTTGCTGGTACAACAAAGCATGCATCCTCTTATGAATATAGCTGCCTTCTCTTGCATATTGGGCCAATACACATACCTCTGCAGGATAGCCACAATCTTCCCTACACCAAACTTCCCTACAACCTTAGAGGTGTGAGCCTATCTAATTAGCTGTAATCACTCACTTTTAGTAACACATAGCTTATCCAGCCTGTAGAGTAAGTTGTCTTGGACATGGTATTCAACAATGCTGTTTCCGTCGTGCATGTGAATTTTCCTCTACAACTACTAATACACCACCTTGATGTTCTCATCCTCATAATATTCCTTTAAAGCATGTTGACCAAATTGTTTTTGTTTCCCTTTTTATACTTGATCACCAAATTAAACTGTTGTAAGAACCCCATCGACTCGTAATTCCTTGTCTACTATAGCTTACTTTGAGCCTGCAAGTACTGTAATAGCTAGTGATTTGTGTGGATTATTGTCTTCTTTCCCATTCGATAGTGCTTCCACTCCTTCACAACATATGCCATGGAAAAAATATCCTTGTCTTAGGTAGGATAGTTAAGGAATTCCCCATAAAATTATTCGGAATGGTAGCGTACATGCCTTCCTCCCTTCATAAAGACAACTCCCATAGCATACCCACTCACATATGTCTCCACTTGAAAGGCTCACTAAAATTTTGGTAATGCCAGAACTACATCTTGAGTAATATTCTTCTTTAGCTCTTAGAAATCCCTTTGCTGACCTTTTCCCAACTAGAAAATCTAGCCACTTTTTGTTATGGCATGGAGCAATGCTACTACCACTAAAAATGAGGCTATGAATTTCCTCAGGTACTGTGTTGACCCAATAAAACTCATGACCTCATAAACATTAGTAGGAACCAGTCATTTCATGATGATATCCATCTTGAAAGGATCTATCTTTCGGTCTCCTCCACCGATCACTTGCTCGAGAGACACCAAATAATGTTGGGCAAAGTCACACTTCTTGAGATTCACTAGTAGCTAGTGCTTCTTCAATGTTTCCAACACCTGTGCCAAATGTGATAGATGATACACCAGGTAGCAATATACATCAATATATAATTCAAATAGACAAGAAAACATGAACCTATAAAATGGTGCAGGACATGATTCATTAATATCATAAATGTAGTTGGTGAATTTCATATGCCAAATGGCATGACTAACCACTCATACAAACCTTGCCTAGTTTTGAAGGTAGTTTGACATGTATATTCTTCTTTCACTCGAGCCTGGTGATATCTAGACTTCAAATCTAGCTTGGTGAACTGTTTTTCTTACTGAAATTAATCCAATAAATCATCTGTCAGGGGTAGGAGGTATCTGTTCTTAAGCGTAATTTGGGTCAATTCCCTGTAATCTATACGCATCCACCAAGGACCATCCTTATTTGACAAAATGATGATGGGTGACCTACATGGTGATGTAATTGGGTGAATGACACTATGTTCCGACAGTTTATGCAATAGTTCTTCACCTCACTTTCTTCTATAACACACACTTCTTGTAGAATCCAATATTTTCCAATGGAGAGTCTTGCAATAGCTAGATATCATGCTCAACTTCTCTCTTAGGTGGTAACCCTTTAGGCTCTTGGGACACATCATTTTATGTCTATAACAACTCCTCCAATTATTGTTTATGTTTCATAGTACACACCTCCAAGGATGTCTTGCATCTTATTGATTCCTCTACAAAGTGAATTTCTCTTAAAAACAATAAAACATATTTCTTGTTGGAACTGATCAATTTATTGGCTTAGTTGGCACTTACTAGAGAAATTTTCGACTTTCCTTTGTGTGCGTTGATGATGAATTATTTTCCATCCTTGATGAGCTGGTACTAGTTAGCTCCCCTCAAGAATATTGAATCATGCAGATATGTGTATGGACTCCTAAACATGACTCCACATACATCAAGGGGAACAACATCCAAAACTATTTCATCAATAAAATCAACGCTGATAGCAAATCTATTTTTACATTGTTTTGTTACCTTCAACTCTACATCCTTAATTACCCATCCTAATAGATATGGATTTGGATGATCACGAAATTTCAATCGTAAATTATTGACGACATCTGCTGCAATGAGGTTTACCTACGATCCTGAGTCAAACAAAGAATAAATCTTTGTCTTCTTGACCTGTATCTTTATATGGAAGAGTTTAGTCAATTTTTTCTCTTCATGTTGCTGAAGGCTACATAGATTCAACTCCTTCTATATAGATGTAAAAACGAACTTCTCATCCACATCCGAGATGCTTTCTACTTGGTTACTCGAATTAGTCGCCATGAGATTCTTCTTATTGTTATCTTTATTATTGTCCCTTCCAACATTCCAACATTTTTCCTTTGTACGACCATTGATGTTGCAGTGGTTGCAGTGATTTCTAGGATATTTACACTAGTGCATTGTAGTTGTCGTCTTTTTATCTTTTCCCCATTTTTACTTATTCTTCCCCTCCTTAGAAGAATCTTTATTCTCCTTCTTCTTCAATCCACTTGGTTGTGCTTTCTTCAGGCCTATGTTCTCTAGGTACTATTCATGTACACAAGTCTCGTCCACCAATTTGGGCTTGAACAGCATTGCTTTCTCATGCAGATGGAAGTGCAGACCCCCCAAATACTTGAGTTAATTTAGGTTCTTGGGAGACATTATAGTCATCTTTCTGAATTCTGTGGTGTGGTCTTGCACACTTTAGCCAGAGTTTTTCTTAAAGTAATGCCACCGGATCCACTGGTCCTCCACGTACTGAATGGGATAAAACTGTGACTTAATGAGGGTTTTAAAATATTCCTAGTTATTCACTCGAGGTTCTCCCTCCAACTTCAGGGTTTGTATGTGTCTCTCCCACCAATTTCAGTCATGCAAATGAGATTTGTTGTCCTTATTCAATCTAATCGATGTTAAAATAGAATTATAGTTTCTACAACCAATGATTTAGCTTCAAAGCATCGATCTCATCGTGGTAAAACTTGATATCAACTTTGGTTCCATTTTAAAAAAGGATTGTGATTAGTTTACAATACTCGAACTGGGTTGATCTTTTTCGGGCTTTTCGCTCGACTGGTTATACGTTTGTCCCCATTTTTATTAGTCCTCTCCATTGAAACCCCCAAATTCTCCAAGTATCCCCAAATTTATATTCAAGGCCTTCATGAGGAGGTTTACATTGCAATTGATAGCTATGACATGTTGTTCCAACCCTGTAAATCTCACATCTGTAGGATCACAAGGTTCGTTTACATATTCGTCGCCCATGATAAGGATTTTATGATTTCCAGGCTCGTCGATCTAGATACCTAAAATATATACAAAATACCCAAAGAAACCTGGTTCTAATACCAAATAATCTGTAAAATGTCATTGATATTCCATTGGACAGTTCATCACGATATATCTGATAATAATATATTAATATATTGAATTTCACACTATTGCAGTTTTATTAAAGTTCTAGACTTGTAGAGTTAATTGTAATTAGTGCATGCATGTGAATGGAAATTATGGAGAAAAGTAGAAAACAACAAAATAAGCTCACATATAGACATAAGACACAAGATATGCTCTCTCAGAAACCATTTCAGGAGAAAACCTAGCTAGAAGGTGAGCCTCCTTCACTCTATTTCTTTGAATGGAAATATGGTTACAAGTAAAAAGTAGTAATGCTTGTGGCCCATGGGATGCTATAGTGCACATATCCTCTATATGAGCTATACCTCACATCATTGTTGGCTATCTTTGCTCAGCTACGGAACAATATTCTCTCAAAGGAATGGAATACCTCTTCCTCCTAGTGGTCTGGTTGTAACACAACCTGATAGCTTACTAGTTGTTGATTTTGATTACATCAACTCTTAACTAGAGTTACAATATAGACTCTTCTATAGATTTTTACCTCATAATCACTTGTCTAGACCATTTTCCATGAATAATAGGGGTTGGCATGACATCCTCCCAAACTATAGATGTGAATAAAGGAAAGTCAACTTCTGAGTGGAATAACATTTGCATATGGAATCTGATTGATGCACTTCTTGTGTCGTTGAAAGAGCTCTATGTGTATAGTATCACGATGGTTTTACCCCAAAAAAAATGTCATTTTATGCCTCAAAACACTCCCGGAGAGTTTCAAACCCCATTTTCCCAAAGTAGGTCCCACCGTTAAAAACAGTGTGTGAGCTAGTTCCTCCACTTTTTCCACTCTGAATGCATTGATATTGATGACAAACAATATAATGATCCAATTCGAATCACCAAAATTATTTAGTAAAATGAATTCATATTGTTCTATTATTTGGTCAAATTTTACAAATGTTTAATCATTGAAATCATTATTTACATTTTAAGCGTTAAATGGAATGAGAAATGAAAATAAGTAAGTATTGAAAGATTGCAGTCTAACTATTTGTTCATACAGCTGGAGACTTTGTTGTTCACAGCTCACTTCATAGACGACCATGGAGAGATTTTGCTTCCTCACCTTGTAATGAGTCAATCTATGTTGACAACACCGTGATTGTCGTACTACAATAGAATGGAAAAGAGTTCGCACAAGTACAATTATGGAACCACTCTCTATTAAGAGGCACACAGACTACTGCAAGAGGCCAATGATTGCAATGACATGATAGGTATAATATGAAGCAGACCACTTAATATAAACAGGCCGAGAATACTATACCCAATCCACAAACGCAACAATGTGAATGTTCACAAAAGTAGTTCATGACAATAGTCACCTATAGTCTTTGTTCACATTAGATGGTCAAAGCAGATGCTTTTGGATTTTTTTATGATTTATTTTAAGATTGATTTCAATGATAAAATAAAATAAAAAATCGATAAATGTAATTTTTTTTTTTTTTGAAAAAACGAATTATCACCTTACCAACTCACTCTGCTTAATTTTGTTCGCTTGCTACAATTGGAAGGTTGAATTGTGTCCTTATTAACTCACTGGAAGGTTGAATTACCACCTTCTTTGCTCGCTATATGCTTAAATTCCTTGCTTTAATTATTAGTAGAAGGCTCTAAAGGATTATTTTTTGCTGAATTCCAAAAACAAAGAAATATGAGTCCGACCACCTAATTGCTCGAAGAGTGTTTCACATAAGGGTTTCCCAGCGGAATTAGTTTCATCTAGGAACACGAACAATTAGATTTGTGTGAATTTTTTTAATGAAATCTGTGATTGCGTTTTGAAAAGAGCATGGTAGATACAGGGACCTGACACTTCCAATATTCCCTCGGAGCCATATGGAAATTATCGCTATATATAGAAAAAAATATGGTTTGAAGCTATGTAGCAAAAAAGGAAAAATTTAGAGCAAGTTTACCGTATGATTATTGCCTTACGTGCTTTCACGATATATATATTTTTTTAAATAGGCAATGTTGAGGTGCAACTAAGTATCCAATTTAAGTTTACAGTGAGATTATACTGGATCTTTAAAATTATTTAATATTCCCAGCCCAATGTGTATCTCAATTAAATATTGTACTTTGATGGACTTATGTATCTCAGTGAAATGAAGCGGTGCCTCACTTCTCCGCACCTTCTCACACTTTTTATTTTATTTTTAAGTATAATGTGGAGTGGGGAGATGTGGGATAATTATATCCATGGTTATTAGCGGAGGATGGAAGTAAATGTTGGGTCGATAGAAAATAAGTGTTGAGGTATGGAGATCTACATAACCAGAAAAGCTTCACATCAATATAAACTAACGATGATGAAGCGCCAATCCACTTTTCTGAAAAAAGGACATTCATGAAGAAAGATGGAAACGCAAAGGAGATAAAGGGGATTTATTGGCAGTACCCCGATCGCTATCGCTATCGCTAATTAATTGACAGAAATGAACGTTTATGTCACAAATTGATAACTAATTTCAATTAGTATACTCAATCTAGTAAGCTCGGTAATTCTGATTGAGAACTCAGAAATACTTTAAATGATTTGAATACACACGTCGAGTTAGAGTCAGATCTCAATTCAAGATTCAAGCAACGTGGGCTCCATGCCATAAATTTTTTTATTTAGTTATATAAACTTGTAACATACAAATTTCCGCACAGCGGTAGTTGTTTTTCCGCATATTCGCTATGTATTGCCCATATTGCTATGAATGTCAACGTTTTTCGTCAATTAATTGTGACAAAATGACAACGAAATTACATTGTAATTTTCACTTGGCTATCCCCCTACATATAATGTCATTGGTTTTTCTACGATTGGTATAAACTTGGTATGGGCCTGCACTAGAGATGCAACATCCATCTGTCGATCAATTTGTTAATTTCGTTGGATGTAAATCATATGTAGCGAATGTCACTAAAGCATATGTTGAGCGATTCATTTATTTACACGCAATGCGTATGCCGCCGGAACATCATTTTCAATAAATATCAATTTGTTAATTTCATGGATGTAATCATATATGGAATGTCACCAGTTAATAGTGTTGAGTGATTCATATAGCCATTAATTATTATTGTTTGCCACGATGAGGCTTAACAAGTAGCGAATACTATTTTTCAAAGAAATTCATGTAGCGACCGCGTCTGAATTTGATTAATAATAATATTCATTTGTGATAATAACCCATTGCATTTTGCGGCTAAATGAAGTGCCTTCTGTGATGGTTTCGTGAACACCGAATGGTGATTAGCTTGATAACAGATAAAAAAAAAGCAGAGAAAATACATTGTATTTTATTAAAACTTAGAGGTTTTTAAGTTTTTAGAGGAGCTAGATTTTTATGAATGATTTGAGTGGGTTTTATGTATTTTTAATTAAATATTGTAAATAATTAAAATATGAGAGAATTGATCAGTTGAGGATGTAAAGGGATGAGATATTTTTCTAAATATTAATTTAGAAATTAGTTTCATTAATTATGGGTGAGAGAGGATCCTTAGGGATTCAAGAGTGATTTTAAGATTTTGTTGAGAAGTTGAAGGGATTGAGCTTAAATTAGATCATTTTAAAATTGTATAAATTATCAAGCCTCAAAGGCATTGAAAGAGAGAGAGAGAGAGAGAGAGTGGAGGTTGATTAGAGTAGAAGAAGGGCTCTTGCTTGTAAGCCTGCGGGCAATTGTAAAGGGCCAATGGTTGAAAATCAGGCCAAAGAAGAAGAATGTTGATGTAAGTGATGTTTATTAATGTAGAAATTGATTTCTGAAGTTCATGTCTCATTATTGAGTCTGTATAGAATTGATTGAGTAATTTAGAATCAAAATGAATCGATTTTGATATAAGGAGAATTATGTTTAAGACATTGGGTGAATCACGTGTTTATGGTATAAAAAAGGGTTTTGAATCCTTTTGAATTGTTGAGTTATATGGTTCTGTTTTAAATTGAATGCAATCGAATGTTTTACTGGGGCTGGATTAATACTTCACAGTTCTGTTAATAAATATATGAAGTCCAAGTAGATTTTGGAATGAAACAGAAGTTTATTGACGTCCGACTTCAATACAGCTGGGACTGAATTTTTTAGATCGAGCCTGTTTGAATTTTAAGTTGAGATGATGTTGTGAATTGGCATCTGATTTATCAGATCTGTAGCATCAGGTAAAGCGAAGATAAACAAGATTGGAAGGTCGGTTTTGTGTTTAAACCCATTGTATAAGCGTTCTGGTTCGATTGGCAAGAATCAATGTGATTCTGACTTTGAAAGTTACCAATGAAGAATCTGTGATGTTGTTGAAACACAATCTTTAGCATAGGGAGAAATTCGTTTGTTTGTTAATGTTGCTGAAACACAATCTTCAACATAGAGAGAAATTCATTTTGTTTGTTAATGTTGCTGAAACACAATCTTAAGCATAGAGAGAAGTATGTTTGAAAGGAAGAAATTCGTTTGGATTGCTGGAATCAATTTCTGTTTATGTATAGTTTGATAATCGATGTATAGAAGCCGATTTCAAGCTTTGATACAGAGCGATGAATTTCTGGGTGAATCGAATTAATGTCTATGTAATTTGACTTCAAAGCAATCTGAAATTTAAGCCTTGAAGAAGCAATTTTATAGCCAAAAAACACAGAGCTCTCGCATATTAAAGTTCAGCGTTTCAGAAATTGCAGTTCTATCAGTTCAGTGTTGTGACATGTAAATGATGTTGAAGTCCTGTTTGCAGCGTTTTGAAATAACGCAACTTCCAGTGAAAGTTCTGAAAGTGAAGGATGCTAAACGCAAGACTGGGTTGAGTCTGGTCGAAGATTCAAACTGAGAGCAGAGTCTATAGACTGTGATAAAGTATTAGCGCAGAAGAAATATCAATCGAAGGACCAATTCAATTGCAAAATGGAAAATGTTGCAGCATGGTAAATTGCCGGAGAAATGTGGATTGGAAGTTCAGCCGATTTTAGAAATGCACGCTGCTGGTATGAGCCAGCGCTTAACATTTGTATGGTGGCCAGTTAAGTTTTGATTAAATAAGAATTGAATAAGCATGATTCAATTTGAAGCAGATTTGGTCGCTGGTGCCATTTGAAATCAGGTTTGTAAGTATTGTATGGATAGACCAAGACTTGCATTGAACAAGGTGAAGGTAGAACATTAATATGGAATTTCTTCGAGGTAAGAGTAATCTATTCAAATATTAATTTTTGAGCTTCTGCAAAAGTTTATGAAATTGCAAGAAAGTGGACTTTCCTCGATATAGGAATTGGAATTGCTACAGTTTATATGCATGGCATTGGAGAGTGGTAAAGATTCTGGTACAGTGTTGGTTCCCTTCATCAAGAGATGTTTCTGATATTCCCATAATTTGGACGAGTTCGATGATTGAAGTAATATGAATGAATGCGAGCATTTATAACCTGAAACATTAATACATTGTCTGGAGTTTGGAGGTGAGGAATATCTTTAAGTGTGGTGCTTTTTAGCATCTCCCCACAACGTACAATGTATCAGCATTATGGAGCCTTCCCTTTGTCTTTCCCATATAAGGGAACTGGAATTCCTTGAGTCTTGGCGTAACAGAGTCACCAATAGAATGGTAATTCATAAAATTATCAATTTTTTTTTTAATTATTTGTAATGCACTAATAAATATAGAAAATAATTTTTTTTATACTAGGTCAATTATGTCTTATCAAATCTTGCTCATCCAATAAAAAATTAGAGATAAAATTTATAAAAAACTTGAAAATCATTTTTCAATTTATAGCAAAATAAGAATATTCAATATTTTCTCAAAATTTTGGTTGAAATTGCAAAAACAAAACAAAATATTCGAAATTCAGCACACTTTGACTAGAAAGTGAATACTAGCACCTTAAGTGTTATAGTCCATGAGAAAACAAGGACTAATAACATAATGATACATAATCTTGCTATCCTAAAGCACCTTGAATCGAGATAAGTGCTATAGTCCATAAGAAAACAAGGACTAATAACATAATAATACATAATCTTGCTATCCTAAAACAACCCTTTTACAGGTTCAGTGGTTAAGTAAAAGAAAAAGTATATTGTGCAAGGTTTATTTTACAACCCAATATAATGATTATGTATACATATATATGTGCTGAAAATAAAATTGACACATATCATTTTATAACTAAAATCAGAAAAAAATAAACTTTACTTAACCAAACAAATAATAAATAAATAAACATCGAAAATACCATTAATCTTAATCTTTGAAATTTTTAAATGTGCAAGCTGCAGAATGGAGTTGATATGCAAAACAGATATAGAAGCTTGCAACAGGCCACTAGGCTCCACGAAAAAGCCTAAATCACCACTATTTTTTTAGCAGTAAAGAGCAAACGCCCTCAGAACTCACTTATTGGAGATTACCAACAAATCTGGCGTAGTGGAGAGGTTGGCAACGTTTGCACGCAGGTCATACTTTCAAATAATCATGAATGAAAGCCCTAACTTCGAGTGCTGAACAAATTTGGAGTAGCAAACTTCATCGTCGACTGTATTGGATCCCCATAAATTGAGGACAAGTGAAGCTACTATTTTTTTTTTAAATTAAATTAATGGAATGAATGGGAAAGTTACAATTAATTACAATGTTAGTTGTAAGCAACCTTAAAATAAAAAATGATAAGCGATGCTTATGAAAGTAATGCATGGGGAAGTGGCCTTTCAACAATATTATAGTACTTGAAATGAAAAATGAATTACTCCTTCCGAACATGAACTAAATAAAATGGGCTCATAAGTTGGCTATGACACATGGACGAATAAATCAATGGATGTAAAATAAATTAAAAATCCGCAAACATGTAAAACGATTAACTAAAACTTTAAATTCAATGCAACTCCGATTAACGTACTTTGAAGCCATATGTAAATTATATGATTATGTCTTGCAAATTGGTTTAAATGTAAACAAAATTAAGCCTTTACTATATACAAAGATAAGATGACATGCATTAGGTCCATAATTGTAATTATTTATAATTCTGAGAGTAGAAATTGGTCCTTAAGTCCATTATGTTAGGTTGAATTTGCATTTTTTCAATAATGTCTTAAATCAGGTATTTTAATTATTATGGATCAAAAATATTTAATGTTAATATGTATTATAATATTAATATGATTTGATTCAATATTATATTAGATTTAATAATTCTGAATTAACATAGTATTAAATTTGACATATTATAATATATATTTATATATTAGGATATATATAAAACTTGAGTATATATGGGAGGGAAGAGTAAAGACAAAAAGAGATAGAGATGTAAAGAGAAGGAGTGACAAGAGAGATAAAAAAAGTAAGAGAGAGAGAGCAGAGAGAAGGAGGCAAGAGAGGGAAGGAGAAGTGTGTGTGATGGGGGATAGACAAAAGGAAGTGGAAGAGAAAGGAAGAGAGAGGAATGAAGAGAGGGAGGAGAGAGGGATGTGGAGTGACAAAGGAAATATGGAGAGAGAAATGGAGAGAGGGGGGAGAAGGGGAATAGAGAGAGAGAGGGAGAGGTAGAGGGAAGGAGAGAGAGATAGATAGATATGGAGAGAGAGAGAGGGAAGGACAGGTAGAGGGAATGAGAGAGAGAGGGAGTGGTAGAAGGAAGGAGAGATACATAGATAGATATGGATTGTGTGCATGAGAGAGAGAGAGAGAGAGGGAGAGAGAGAGAGATTGTAAAATAACTTGGATTTAGAAAACCATGACTATTTTGGTTTTTCACTGAAATAGATCCATTGAGTTTAGTCTAAATGTTTTTCTTAATGCTATTTTATTGATTTTACTCAATGAATTAATTTCAATGTAGTTTTTGATTTCTAATCTTATTTGATCTCTTGCATTTGCTTCATTGAATTTAGTGTAGATGTTGATTCCTAATCCTATTTGATTGTTTAGACTATATGTTAATTTGTAGTTCTATTTTATTACTTGCATTAGAGACATTGGTTTTGGTGTATATTTTTATTTTTTATTTGATGTAACTAGATGTATAACATACATTAATTTTAATGTGATTAAATTAATAGTGTGCCATTGATCTCAATATATATATATATATATATATATATATATATATATGTGTGTGTGTGTATGTATGTATAAACTCTGGGTATATATCGGAGGGAAGAACAAATAGATAGAGATACAGAGGTTGAGAGAGCGTGCAGAGAGAAGCAGAGGATAAGGAGAGGCAGAGAAGAGGAATAAATATGGAGTGGAGAGGGAGAAAGAGAGAAGGGGAACAAGGAGATAGGGAGAGAAAGGGATAGAGGGAAGACGATATGGTGGAATATAGTGACAAAGTTCGTGGGAGGGAGGGTTGGGAGAAAGAGAGAGGTAGTGATGGGAGGCAAAGACAAATGGAGGTGGAAGTGAAATGTATAGAGGAAGGAAGACTGAGAGGACTTGAGAGAGAAAAGGAGATAGGGAGGGAATGTTAAATGGAGTTATAGGGAAAGAGATGGGGAGGAAAGAATAAAGAGAGAGAGAGAGAGAGAGAGAGAGAGTATGTTTGCTAGGTGATATGGATAGATAAAAGAGAGATAATGAGAATGAAGAGAGGGGGAGATAGAGAAGGAGAGAGGGAGGAAATAGATGCATCTATTTTAGTGTAAATGTTGACTCTTAATCCTATTTGATTGATTATGGTAGATGGAGTTTTTTCAATGTAGTTGTTTAGTTCTCATCTTATTTGTTTCCTTTCTCTAGATGCATTGATTTTAGTGTAGATGTTTATTTTTAATCCTATTTGATTGCCTACAAGAGATGATTTGATTTCAATGTAGATGTTGATTTATATTCATAATTGATCACTTACACAAGATGGAAAAATCTCACTGTAGATGTTGGTTTATAGTCCTATTTGATTATTTTCACTAGATGCATTCGTGTCAATGTGTATTTTCGTTTTTGATTTGATGTAACTAGATATATAATGTACATTAATTTCAAGGTAATTAGATTAATATTGTGCATTGAGTTAAATGTAAGAACGAATAAATTATTGGCAATGTCCATTTATTTATATGTTATAGTATTTTAACCATAAATAAAATACTTGAGCGTTCATCTTAAATAAAATGTTCAATTACTTGAAATTTTTTCTTCTTGAAACTCTAAACTATTTGTAATTGACTACATTCTTATTATTCTCATTTCCTTCCTTTCAAGATTGTTAGGGACTTTGCATTCAAAAGACATTATAGAAAGAAACTATCGTTAAAAGTTAGTTGGGGTTTAACACTCCATAAGTCACAATGATTGACTTTGGAGAAAGCCACTATTGGGTAGTTTAATTGACCTTATATCATCTCATTAATTGTCAACCAAGGTTCATGTGCTTATGAAGTGTATGTGCACCATATATGCTAGGAAGTATATATTTTGATTAAATTTATCTAAGTATGGATGAATGTTAAATGATATTAAAGAGTTGTCATGCACATGTTCTTTCCATTAAAGCTACATCAAAACAAAATTCCAAATTGTATTGAAAATTAACATAAAACTTGAAATCTTAATTTATTATAATTGAAGAATTGAAAGTTCAACACTACTTTCAAAAGGAAATATAAAGACTATTTGCAAAAAAGGAAACCTAACTCTATATTGTAGAAAAGGAAGTTCTAACTCTAAATTGTAGAAAGAAATATTAGTGATAATTACATCGAAAAGGAAAGTAAATCAAATAAGAAATTGTAGATTCAAGTGATTACTAAGGTGTGCTAATAGCTATGAAAAACCATCTACTCATCATCCATGAAATTTAACTGATTCATAAAACTAAATTTCTCGAATGAAATACATTTTCAAAATAAATATTTTTTTGTACTTTCTTTTTATGACCATTTTGGAAATCAAGCAATAGGAAATTATAAAAGAATATGAAATGTAACTATTCAAAGAAGAAACTACATGAAATTGCGATGTGAATGCAGATTATCTATGTAAAATTGCAATTGAAACAAAAACTAACTGCCCTTAAAACTCTCAAGGGGACCCTCCCATGAGTGCAAGTATGTCACTGATCAAACAATTTCTCAACCACACATTCGAAATAAAGGAACATAGTATTATATTAGTTTCTAAATTTTCTTAAAACAAAGTTTGCAAATACTAAAGCGAACAATGACTAACTATGGTTTTGGTATTTCCTCACAGATTTTATACAATTCTTCATCGAAATGATCTAAGAGTCCTATGCTGATAGGAAATTAAACTACTTTTCCATCTAAGAAGTAAACTTAAATTAAAATTCTATCTCCTCATGATTTTATACTAGAAGAAAAAATCATAATGTATTCTTCTCGAACATATCTTCACATTCACACAAATCATCTCCATGCTCTTTTAATATCGCTTCAAACCTGTCGGGCTTCGCTTCACTGCTAAAACTTTGTAGCCGAAGTTTGAATTTTGGTTTGACTTCTAGATATTTCAATCTTTGTATCCTACCAGATATTGACGAGAAGTAGAAATCTAGGTGGGAAACATTTTTCATATACAGGTAAATTTTGTTTCTTCATTGGTGCATTGACACTTGTCTAGCCATGGAGATGGTTGTAAAATTCGATATTAGTTTTGGAATGAGCTAGATTTTGAATTTGTTGAGATTTTTTAATTATATTTCACAAATAAATAATAGATTCTAAAAAATGGATGACTAATACGTTTTATATGCTTGAATATGTCTGTGATGACCTTGAGTAAGCTGAAAATTCATAAGATGATAAAAAAAATAGAAAGTAGAGTGAAAAAGAACAGTAAAAAAGAAAACAATTTTAGACTTCAACATTCACCCGCACCAAAGGTTTTGCATGTCCTCGTGCATCAAAATTCAAAATTATTTCCTCCTTCTTCTTCAATGTATGATCTTAGAATCTTATGTAAGCAGATCCAGAGTAGTTCTTTTATTTGACATTATAATGTTGAAGATTTCCCTTGGTCTCCTCATTGAGATTTTACTCTACAATCCCTTGATTCATTTTTTGAGGAATCTATTGTGTTCCTTCAAATTATTTTTTTTCTTGTATGAGTGGCATAGATGAAAAACTATATTATCATTCCGAGTCCTTAATATTTTACTTAGCGTCTTTGTTGTTTCTGGTTCCTATATAAGGTGTTTATTAAGAAATTATAATTAATATATATCTTGCTTAAAATCATCCTCAATTCCATGTTATTTTTTAGGAGTGTGTTTTTTCAGATGCTTTTCATCAAATACATTCTATTGATTTTGAGAGGATAGGTTTACCTTCTATTGCTCCCTCTATTCCAAAGAATCTACATAGTCATACATTTCTTTTTGTCCATGATGGTAGAGGGAATTATTAAGGGATTTTATTTCTCTTTGCACACTTAAGGCCATATTTCTAATACTACAGAGCAAGAAATATAGAAAATTGATTTCATTTCTATCATTGTATGTAATATTCCAAAATGGGAAAGATTGGAATATTGAACACAATAATGGAAATAGCAGTGAATAAATCAAGACACCATTATATGAGACAATGGTACAACCATTTTATTAAACATATGAACAAGTAATAGGCACGATATCTTGAGGATCAAGTCACTCAATAAATACAAAATAAGCCTCTACTAAGCAAATATGTCAATACATGAGAAATAACTGTTATACAAATGCCATGAGCCAAAACAACACAGTTTTAAGGCATAAACTGCTATAGGAAAGATATAAAAATGTATATATGCTGTTATATAGCTCAAAAGGTGTTGGGGATAGAGATTTATTCTCCCAAAAACATCTCCAAGACAACCCAGAAGGTTTTCCAGAAATACCCAAAACACAAAAATACCGAAATGCAGCCCTAGGGATAAATTGCAGGTATAGCTGAATACTCGAAGGAGGTGGCTAAAAATGTATTGTAACGTCCCCTCTTTATACCACAATTTTTTTTTTTCTATATCAGTCACTAATTTACTTCTGACTTATACAATGGTCGTAGTGTAATCTAACTACCTTCAACAATTGAAGTCAGATTAGTAAATTTATTTACCCCTATTCATAAGAGGTAACTTTCATATATATATACATATATAACTTGAAAACTATTTTTGTATAACTCTTTATGTAATGATTTTTCATACCCCTTATAATTTGCTCCTAGGATCTGGTGACACTTTTATAAATATATATATAGGATGCCTCCACCTACTATTCAACTAACTTTATAATCCTTATTAAGTCTTTACATACAATTACCTTTTCGTATGTATTGAATCTATCTAGGCATGTTAATAACTGATACACTACCTTACAATCCCGCCCTATATGATGTAAAGTTATTTGCCATGTATGTTTACATTAACTTGATCATAATTTTCATTATGATTTCATATCTCTCATATGCTTGTTATTGATATTAACCTTACTATATAGTTTCATTATCGTTATATATCACGCATTGCCAGATGGTAGGTTTGTATTAACGTTGGATACGACTACTACTCCGTATCATGGCATTTATGAGGTTGGCTCGTATTAGTAACCTCAATTCACGTCTTGTCCTTTCATCTTAATTGCAAACCTATGCATTAAACCATAAAATGGTACTACCAATTTAATACGTTGATTCCGCAGAGATTTAGTACCAGCTCTTTATATATTTTATATTGGCTTATACGCAATAGAGGTACCATTGAATTTAATAGGGGATTTCTTCAGATTTTTACACCGGCTATGTTGTATTAATCCTGAGGAATTTCATCGTTTGCACCCTGGTTATAGATCTATCGACAGATGTAGGGTAGCGATGCTTCAGTTTGAATTAGGGTTCGTACCTGGTCGCTCCTATTTAATTTTTCTATCCTGTGTTGCATTTCTTTTTACCCGGTCATTTATGCGTTATGTTTTATTGCATCAGGGCATAGCCTTAACTTCCAAGCTCAAGGATTCTAGTGTTCTGTCCAGAATTTATTGACGTCTTCCGTCCAGAATTTACCGGGTATGAATGGGTATCGTTTGCTATCAAGTTAACCATATATTCATTAAGGGTTTCAATGAGGATTTTCGAGCTATCTCCCTCACGTATTCCTTGTTGTTTATTATCTTCTCTCGCCTTTAGTTACCTCGGCTCTGTGATATCCATGAGCTCGTTTAGTTCTTGAGGAAATTCTTAACCTCGATGGTTGTGATTTTTCTACATAAGAATGGTCTTCGTCTGTTATAAATTTGTTTTAATTATAATTATGACTTAGTTCTTCTTGCAGAGGGTTTTATTGACATTTCTTGCCACCAGTTTCTGAGAAAATTCTGATATCATTACCAATAGCAAATCGTTTTTTTTCTCTGTATTCTCCATTCGATTTAAAATTTCGTTTGCAAATTTTTAAATATAGGGTATATCTCTCCCCGGTTCGTATGGCATTTCCAATACACTTTAGATGGTTCGACCCTCCCATACTTGGTAAGGAATATGAGGATTTAACTCCTTAAGGTTTACAATCACTACTGGTTTAACTTGAATATTGTATTTATTCATACATATAATGCGGGTTCATCCTTCACAGATTTCTCTTTGTTTTGCTCGAGAAAGAAAATGTTACGCTCAGGTACCCATTTCGATTTTGGGTATCATTATTTAACATTTTCATGTTAACGAAATGTCTGAGAATTTACGAGACTAACTCTATTTCATATGTTGGCATTTACAGGTAACGAATTGTTAATTGGGGTTTCGTCGAGGTTCCACTTAACACATAGTTCATTTCTATTTAAGGTTTTAACAACTCTTTCGCTACTGTTCCAGGTCAGTTATTTCGTTCATCTGGCTTGACTCAAAAGATTTGTCCTCCGGACTGAGTCTATATGTGGTCTCAGAATTTATGCTTGAATTTTAAACCACGTTAGTTTTTTTTTTGTATAATATACTTTGGATCCCATTGCGGTCCGGACAGTGGATACTCGACATAATAGCTTTTTATTTTACTCAAATTCAAAGACTATACGTATACCTGTGTATACAAATATAATTATTCTGGAAGTACTGGACTTCCTAACAAAAAAAAAAATCTATTTAATTCTGTAATTATATTGACACTTATTTATTTACTACAGGCTTCCAATATATATATATATATATAAGCTGTTATCAATATTTTTATTGAACATGTGCAAGTCTTTGAATTTTCTCTTCTCTATTTCAGCATAATGACAGAGTTTGCTAAATAAAACCTTTATGTTTGTGTTAAGATAATTTATAGGACAATTATAGGATTTGAAATTGCTATATTCTTATTTTAACTTATGACATATAGTGCTGTGTAGAATTTGATTTTTATAAATTTTATTTCTCGCATTTCTCGTCAACATAGTCAACCATATTATACCAAAATAATTATCTGTATCTCTAGACAGTGAATGAATATGATGGTAATAGTTAGATACATACATCTCTAAGTAAATTATCTTGGTTTATTTTTATCGCTGCCTGACATACATGGGCATGGTTAAGCTAACCTCTAATTTTTTTGTTTTATTTTTTAAACTATTAATGTAATTGAATATACTATTCACTTTCATTACGTAGGGATTATATGTATTTTTGGAATGTCAAATTTTTAATTCTATTATAATTTCCATTACATTCCAGCATGATAGAAAGATATAGTTGAAATTTTTTGTACCATACATACATAGTAGGGTGGTCTCTATTCACTACAATGGACATTTGTAACTAATTTATATTCCATTTTGTTTTTATGACAGAAGTTAGATCTAATTCTCCAGCTCAATGGTTTTCTCCTGTCTCTAATAATACCATCTCAGCAATTCACATTATGCGTTCTGTAGTATAGAAGAAATTTAAAATGTATACATTTGCATAGTCTTTGGGAATAAAATATCTTCCGATTTAAATCACTATTGGTTTAGAGATTCGGATTGATACTTCTAAAGAGATTTATCCTACTACTATACAGATTTTTATAGAGTATATCCTCAATGAAATATTTTAAAAGTAAGGACTCATATAACTACAGCAGATCCTTAATAACTAAACAATACTATTGAATAGATAATTCACAACAAATCACTATGCTAGGATTTATAGATTAGGTATGCCTACCACTTCTGTGATGACCAGTCCTCCCAACCTTAGAGTTCCTCTGTCTCCAGAACTTACACCCTAGCTGAGATCCCTCTCCAGAACAGACCAACCTCAATCTGTTCTGGAATAGCTTATTTAAGCTTATGCTCTCCCCAAAGCCTGTTTCTAATTCCGCGTCTAGAATTACAGGATGCTTTTATTCATGTTTTCCTAGGATTCCCTTATTTAGGGACTTTTAAAGCTGCTTTTTTCTTTTCCAGCTTTCTACCTCTTCCCAACTATTCTCCACATCATTGGGAAAATCTAGATTTTTCCTCAAAAATACAAATTAGAAATAAATTCTTTCAAGGCTTTTTGAAAGATTCTTGGGGAAAGTCTTAACCTCTTTCCATCCCTCATGGATTAGGCAAGTGATCTCAAAAATCTCATTTGGTCAATATGCACAGAAATATTTTTTTTTCTTTTCATAATTAAAAGATTAATTACATCCTACGATATTATCATTGATTGACTCCCTTTGGATTGAAGTCCAAATGTCTAACTTGAACACATAAAACAAGGGGTGTTACATATTCCCCCTTTGAAAACAAAAACCGTCCTCGGTGTTAACAACTAACTACCAAAGTTCATTTTGAAAATAAATATGGATATTTTTCCATCATATCAACTTCTCTTTCCGTGCGCTAGCTGACGGTAAAATGCTTCCCACTTTGCCTGCTTCTAATTTGCAGCTACAGTTCGATTTACCCAATTCAATTTCTTCCCGCTCCAATATTTGAAGTGGTTCTGGCAGAAACTCCCCTTCTGGTTCCACCTGTACAACATTCCAATCAACTATGTGAGAATCATCATGTACATATCTTTTTAATAATGAAATATGAAACACATCATGTACTCTAACATGGGGTGGTAAGGCCAGCTTGTAAGCCACTGGTCCCACCCTTTCTAACACTTCAAAAGGCCCACAATATCTAGGTGCAAGTTTTGCACAACTTCCAACATAAAGTGTGCTCTTTTTGGGTTTGATGCGTAAATACACATGATCCCCCACTTTGAATTCTCGGTGCACTCTTTTCTTATCAGCATAGCTTTTCTGGCGATCTTGTGCTATCTTGATATTTCTTTGTATTTGTTTGACAATCTTTTCCATTTCTTCCTTAAAGTATCAGCCCATTTCTAACTTATCTTGGGTTGGCTCCAACTTAAAGGAGTATGACACTTTCTTCCGTAGAGTGCTTCAAATGCACTCATTTTGATGGAGGATTGATAGTTGTTTTTGTAAGAAAATTAGACTAAATGCAAATAGTCTTCCCATTTTGATGGCCTATCCATCACATACATTCTCAGCATATCCTCCAAAATATGATTTTTTATCTCTGTTTGACCATCCATCTAAGGGTGATATGCAGTGTTAAAATTCAATTTAGTGCCCATGCCCCCAAACAGACCTTTCCAAAAGGTGGTTGTGAACTTAGTGTCTCTATCTGAAATAATCATTTTTGGGACCCCGTGTAGCCTTACTATTTCTTTTAGGAACACATCTGCTACTTGAAATTTGTCCAAAAATTTAGGTTCTGGAAATTGAAGTTTGTAGCCTTTGTTAAGATATCTGCATTACCATCAACTGAATCATCATTGATACTTTGTCTTGGGTAACTTAGGTTATAAAATCTATAGAAGCAGGTGTCCCATTTCCATTCTGCAATTGGATGCTGATGTTCAATTTTGACTAGTTGACATTCCATGCATTTAGCTAAATAGTTTCCTACATCCTTTTCCATTCTTGGCCAAAACAATTTATTTTTTCAAGGCTGTAAGAATTTTTTGATATCCACGATGTCCTGAATATGGTTGTTTATGATATTCATCTAGGATTTCTTTTTTCAAAGAATCCACATTGGGGGTGTACAATCTGCTTCTATAGCAGATCGACCCTTTCGGGTTTTGGGTGTATTCATCCATTTCTTTTTTCAGCATTTTCCATTGTAGATCTTCATAGTTTGGATCTTGACCTGCTACATTTTTAACTAATTCTTCTAGGTCAAAACTAGCACTACTCCCAATGCTGATTATGTTTTGGCAAGCATTTTTGCTTAGAGCATTAGCAATTTTGTTTTCTTTCTCTTTAATATGTTTTATGTCCATATCAAATTCACTCATAAAAGAAAGCCATCTGGCTTGTCGAGCATTCAAATCAGTTTGAGAAAAGAAATACTTGAGACTAATATGATCGTTCATCAATGTCAATTTTTTTCCAAGAAGTAGTGTCGCCACATCTTCAAGGCATGAATTACAGCAGCCAATTCTAGATCATATACAGTGTAATTATGTTCATGTTTCTTAAGTTTTCTAGACTCATATGCAATAACATAATTTTCTTGGAACAGAACTCCTCCCAATCCCTCTCTACATGCATCCGTACACACAACAAACTCTTTTTCAGGATCTGCAATTTTCGGTATAGGGGCTGTAGTAAGTTTTAATTTTAGTTGCTCAAAGCCGTTTTGGCAGTTTTCAGTCCACTCAAATTTGGTGCCTTTTCTATGTAGTGAATCTATGGGATATGCTATTGCAGAAAATATTTCCACAAACCTTTGATAATAACCTGCAATCCCCATAAATGATCTTACTGCTAGAACATCAGTGGGGACCAACCATTCTCTAATAGCCTTTTTTTTCTCAGGGTCAGTAGCCAATCCTTGTTCAGAAATGATATGCCCCAAATATTGAATCTTTTCTTTATAAAATTCACATTTACAAAATTTGGCATGTAACTGATTTTCTTTCAAAGTCTGTAAAACTATTTGAAGTGTTATTTGTGCTCTTCCTCACTTTTTGAATAGACTAGAATATTGTCTATGAACACTAGTACGAATTTATCTAAGTACTTTTTCAAAACGTTGTTCATTAAGCACATAAAAGTGGCACGGGCATTTGTCAAACCAAAAGGTAGGACTACAAATTCGTAGTGACCATACCTAGTTTGAAAAAAAAAATTACTGATGTCTTCCTCCTTAATTCCAAGTTGGTGATAACCAGTCCTCATATCAATCTTAGAAAATATTGAAGCCCCTCTCACCTGATAAAAAAGGTCATCTATTCTGGGCAATGGGTAACTGTTTTTTATTGTCAACTTATTCAGTTGACGACAGTCAATGCACATTCTGAAGGTTCCATTCTTATTTTTCATGAATAGCACCGGTGCTCCCCAAGGAGATACACTCAGTCTGATGTAACCTTTATCCAGCAATTCTTGTAATTTCATTTTTAACTCCATGAGTTCAGGGGGGCTGATTCGGTAAGGAGCTATAGAAACGGGTGTTGCTCGTGGCACCAAATCGATTGAAAAATCAATCTCTTTTGGGGGGAAGATGAGGAATCTCATCTGGAAAAACTTCCTTAAATTCTCTTACCACTGGTAAAGTGTCTAGCAGGTTTTCTTTAGGTTGTTGTCCTAATTCTTCAACATGTACAACATATAATTGATATCATTTTGTAGTTGTTCTTTTTAATTGCAGAGCTAATATTTGTCTTACAGAGATTGGTTTTGGTTTTCCTTTGAGTATAAAGGGTCTCCCTTCCTCATCTATGCAATGTAGAGGTTTATCCCAATAGTTCATCATACCCTTTCTATTTTCTAACTAGTCCATTCCTATCAGCAAATCATATGAGCCTAAGGGCAGAATGTTTAAATTTACTTCTGTCTAAAAATCATTTAATTTAATTGTTGTTTGAGGTAACTTATGAGTTACTTTTCATTTGGTGACAGTGGCTAACTGGACTAACAAATACTGTTGAAATTTTTCAGTTTTGAGTTTACATTTCTCTACAACTTGTGGACTAATGTAACTCAAAGAAGTACCCAAATCAGCTTGGTCAGTAATCTTAACTTTCATCTCGACCATAGTAGCCTGGTGTTCTTCTTGTCGGTTCTCCAAGGTTGCACTGATAGTGGGTATGTTCCTTGCTATATCATTCAATGTGGTAGCTTCTCTATCTCTCATAATCATCTGAATATTTCTGTGGACAGTCCCTCAACAGATGAGGTTCTCTGAAACCCCAACACTTCAAAGGCTCCCGCATTTTAACTGTTCCTTCCTTATTATTATCTCCGTCTATTTGTTTTGAACCAACTTGGGACTGGGAAATTTGACTTTCCTTTGGTTTGTTAAATTTATTTCGTTGATGATCCCTACCAAAGTTCTTCAAGTAAGCTAGTTTCTGTTTCTTTCCTTTAAATTCACCCTTTTTTATCCAACTTTTCCCCTGTTCACTCTTTCCCTTAAACTGCTGGTAGCATAATCTAGCTTTCCTCACCACTTCATCCATAGTTTTTGGATTATCGAACTCTATTTTCTCCTTGTACACAGTAGGAAAACAGTTCAAAAACCTTTGCACCTTTGCTTTTTCTTCATGAATATAAGGAACATACCTTAACAGATTTGTAAACTTGGTGACAAAATAATCTATGTTGAGCTGTCCCAATCTAATTTCATGGAAATCCTTTGCTTTATCATCATAATAGCGTTCGTTCAAATAACAATTTTTAAACTTGACTTGGAAATCTTCCCAAGTCACTGTCTTTTCATCAATGGCATGAACCATTTTTGTCTCCTCGCACCACAAGGTAGCCTTACCTTGCAACTAGTAGATAGCTAATCTGGCTTTCAGATTGCTTTCATATTCATAGACCTAAAAATACTTAATCATATTCAACAGCCATGTCTCAGCATCTTCCTCCTTCTCTCCATCATAGGAAGGAGGTTTAATTTTTCGGAATTCACCCTGTAATTCCTTCTTCTGTTTAGACTAATGTATAGTAGTGTCATCTTCCTCAGAATCATCTGATAACTTGCCTTTCCTCTTCTTTCCGGAACCTTCACCTTCGTGGCTGTTCTGCGAGGTCAATTCTCTTATCAGTTTTTCCTGCTCCTCACTGGCTAATGACAACCTGTCATTCTGGCTTCTTAGCTCAGCCATATCCTGTTGCAACCTGTGCAACATAGCCATCAAAGGAGCGTCGGGATCTGACATGTTATCTCCATCACCCAGATCAACATAAATTTCCTCTCCTTCAACCATTGACTTTTCAGTTCTAGTATCACTGTACACTAAACAAAACAACATCAGTACAAATTTTTTTTTCTCAAAAAAATAATAATTTATACAATGAGAAGAACAACAGCCCAGTTTTTTCTAACATGAGCTCTGATACCATTTGTAATGTCCCCTCTTTATACCACAATTTTTTTTTTCTATATCAGTCACTAATTTACTTCTTACTTATACAATGGTCGCAATGTAATCTAACTACCTTCAATAATTGAAGTCAGATTAGTAAATTTATTTACCCCTATTCACAAGAGATAACTTTCATATATATATATATATGTGTGTGTGTGTGTGTGTGTGTGTGTGTGTGTGTATAACTTGAAAACTATTTATGTATAACTCTTTATGTAATGATTTTTCATACCCCTTATAATTTGCTCCTAAGATCTGGTGACACTTTTATAAATATATATAGGATGCCTCCACCTACTATTCAACTGACTTTATAATCCTTATTAAGTCTTTACATACAATTAACTTTTCGTATGTATTGAATCTATCTGGGCATGTTAATAACTAATACACTACCTTACAATCCCGCTCTATATGATGTAAAGTAATTCACCATGTATGTTTACATTAACTTGATCATCATTTTAATTATGATTCCATATCTCTCATATGCTTGTTATTGATATTGACCTTACTATATAGTTTCATTATCGTTATATATCACGCATTGCCAGATGGTAGGTTTGTATTAATGTTGGATACGACTACTACTCTGTATCATGGAATTTACGAGGTTGGCTCATATTGGTAACCTTAATTCACGTCTTGTCCTTTCGTCTTAAGTGCAAACCTATGCATTAAACAAGAAAATGGTACTACCGCCCTCATACGTTTATTCCACAGAGATTTAGTACTACCTCTTTATATATTTTATATTGGCTTATACGCAATAGAGGTACCATCAAATTTAATAGGGGATTTCTTCAAATTTTTACGCCGGCTATGTTGTATTAATCCCAAGGAATTTCATCGTTTGCACCCTGGTTATAGATCTATCGACAGATGTAGGGTAGTGATGCTTCGGTTTGAATTAGGGTTCATACCCTGTCACTCTTATTTAATTCATCTATCCTGTGTTGCATTTATTTTTACCCATTCATTTCTGCGTTATGTTTTATTGCATCAGGGCGTAGCCTTATCTTCCAATCTCGAGGATTCTAGTGTTCTATCCAGACTTTCTTGACGTCTTCCATCCATAATTTACTAGGTATGAATGGGTATCGTTTGCTATCAAGTTAACCATATATTCATTAAGGGTTTCAATGAGGATTTTCGAGCTATCTCCCTCATTCATTCCTTGTTGTTTATTATCTTCTCTCGCATTTAGTTACCTCAGTTCTATGATATCAGTTTGCTCGTTTTGTTCTTGAGGAAATTCTTAACCTCGATGGTTGTGATTTTTCTAGTGTTGTAAATTTGTTTTATTTATAATTATGACTTAGTTCTTCTTGCGGAGGGTTATGTCGACATTTCTTGCCAGCGTTTTCTGAGAAACTTCTGACATCATTACCAATAGCAAATCATTTTTGTTCTCTGTCTTCTCCATTTGAATTAAAATTTCATTTGCAAACTTTTAAATATAGGGTATATCTCTCCCTGGTTCGTATGGCATTTCCAATACGCTTTAGATGGTTTGACCCTCCCATACTTGGTAAGGAATATGACGATTTACTCCTTATGGTTTACAATCACTACTGGTTTAACTTGAATATTGTATTTCTTCATACATATAATGCGAGTTCATCCTTCACATATTTCTCTTTGTTTTGCTCGAGAGAGATAATGTTACACTCAGGTACCCATTTCGATTTTGGGTATCATTATTTAACATTTTTAGGTTAACGAAATGTCTGAGAAGTTACGAGACTAACTCTATTTCATATGTTGGCATTTACAGGTAACGAATTGTTAATTGGGGTTTCGTCGAGGTTCCACTTAACACATAGTTCATTTCTATTTAAGGTTTTAAAAACTCTTTCGCTATTGTTCCAGGTCGGTTATTTCCTTCATATGGCTTGACTCAAAATATTTGTCCTCCATACTGAGTCTATATGTGGTCTCAGAATTTATGCTTGAGCTTTAAACCACGTTAGTTTTTTTTGTTTTGTATAATATACTTTGGATCCCATTGTGATCTGGACAGTGGATACTTGACATAATAGCTTTTTATTTTACTCAAATTCAAATACTATACATATACCTGTGTATACAAATATAATTATTCTGGAAGTACTAGACTTCCTAACAAATTTTTATTATTATTTAATTCTATAATTATATTGACACTTATTTATTTATTACAGGCTTCCAATATATATATATATATATATATATATAAGCCGTTATTAATATTTTTATTGAACATGTCTAAGTCTTTGGATTTCCTCTTCTCTATATCAGCATAATGACAGAGTTTGCTCAATAAAACATTTCTTCTTGTGTTAAGATAATTTATAGAACTAGTATATCATTTGAAATTTCTATCTCCTTATTTTAACTTATGAAATATAGTGCTATGTAGAAGTTGATTTTTATAATTTTATTTCTTTCATATCTCGTCAACATAGTCAACCATATTATACTAAAATAATTATATGTATCTCTAGACGGTGAATGAATATCATGGTAATAGCTAGATACATACAGCTCAAAGTAAATTATCTTGGTTTATTTTTATCGCTATGCCCCTTGTCTTATACATAGGCATATGGTTCAGCTTTAATAACCTCTGAAATTTGTTTTTGTTTTTAAACTATTCATGTAATTGAATGCATACTATACACTTTCCATTACATGAGAGTTATATGTATTTTTGGAATGTCAAATTTTTAATTCTGTTATAATTTCCATTACATTCCAGCATGATAGAAATAAATAGTTGAAATTTTCTGTACCATACATACATAGTAAGGTTTTCTTTGTTCACTACAATGGACATTGGTAATTAATTTATATTCCATTTTTTTTTTGATAGAAGTTAGATCTAATTCTCCAACTCAATGGTTTTCTCCTATCTCTAATAATACTATCTCAGCAATTAACATTATGCTTTTTGTAGGATAGAAGAAATTTAAAATGTATACATCTGCATAGTCCTTGGCTTATATATATATATATCCTACTACTATACAGATTTTTTAAAGATTATATCCTCAATTAAATCTGTTAAAAGTAAGGACTCATATAACTACAGCAGATCCTTAATAACTAAACAATACTATTCAATAGATAATTCATAGCAAATACCTATGCTAGGAGTTATAGATTAGGTGTGCCTACCACTTCTGTGATGACCAGTCCTCCCAACCTTAGAGTTCCTCTGTCTCCAGAACTCACCCCCGAGTTGAGATCCCTCTCCAGAATAGACCAACCTCAATCTGTTCTGGAATAGCTTATTTAAGCTTATGCTCTCCCCAAAGTCTGTTTCTAATTCTGCGTCCAGAATTATAGGATGCTTTTATTCCTGTTTGCCTAGGCTTCCCTTATTTAGGGACTTTAAAGCTGCTTTCTGCTTTTCCAGCTTTTTACCTCTTCCCAACTACTCTCCACATCATTGGGGAAATTTAGATTTTTCCTCAAAAATCTAATTTAGAAATAAATTCTTTCAAGGCTTTTTGAAAGATTTTTGGGGAAAGTCTTAGCCTCTTTCCATACCTCATGGATTAGGTAAGTGATCTCAAAAATCTCATTTGGTCATAATGAACAGAAATATTTTATTTATTTTTCATAATTAAATAATTAATTACATCCACACAATAATTATCCATTGGGATCCACTCCCCTTTGGACTGAAGTTCACATGTCTAACTTGAAAACATAAACTAGGGGTGTTATAGATATGAATGTATAGATATCCTCCAATAGATCCTCCTAGTGAAAGTTTGATCATTTCCTTGAATATTTCACCCTACAAATCAAGCACTAAATCCTCCACTCCAAATGCTCACTGGAATAACGTAGTCTAAGAGGGAATATATGTTGTAGGTGATGGAAATAGGTTGGGGTGGTGCCAAGATATTAAATTAAGCTCAAGGATCTTCCTTACTGATCTCCCAATGGTAATAATGCTTCCTCCACTGAAAAAATAGCTCAAAAAATTTCCCTAAAAAACCTCCACTGCAACACCCTACAACACAACACAACTCTGAATAGAAACTGCACTGTAGCCGAAGACTGAAGCTTGGCTTGATGCATGGATGTGGAATATGCAGCTCAATAACACCTCTCTTGAGTATTCACTCAAACTCCCCCGAGGATGAGTGTGGGATTCCCGTTCGAGTACACCCTTGTACTAAAAAGTACAATAGACCCTGCTAAACAGAAAAAACATGCATATAAATTTCACCTGACAAATCTAGATCTAAAAAGGTAAAAATCAGTAATCATCTAACATGCCATATATGGTTTCCTTCCCCCTCCTTATATGCATTGTGAGCCTTCTCACCTTGGGTCCCACTCATTAAAGACACTACTCTCATGGATACTATCTCACATTAACATTGCATTGTCTCCCATTATGGATCCACTCTCTCGATACCAGCGTTGTTGATTTGGTCAACATTGACCTTGTCCACATGTTTTTTCCCCTATTCACACATGGAGGTGCTTTATCCATCTTTAAATATGATCCATTTTCACATTAGGAGGGATTTTATTCCTACTAAATATATTTATGAGTCTCCATACCCACTTATTCATCTATCTAAATGACAAAAGAAAAAATGAATATTCCAATTAGTTGTATGCTAATTTAGGAATATTACAGTCCTCCCCTCCCAAATGTTTCTTTTCCTCAAGAAACTACAAGGATAAAACTAAAGAGCCTCCTCTCCTCTTGTAGCATCCTCATATGATAAGATTCTCCAAGGAACAATATGCTTTCTCCTCAATATGTCTCCAAGTTGCTCCTCCTAGGTGTATAAGCTAGCCTTTGGTGACAAATCCAAATGGCTCTCATCATGAAGTAGTGGGACATCCATGGAGGAAAATATATGTTTTCTATAGGTATTCTTGAGGCATGGAATCTTAAATATATTTGGAACCATCATTCCCATGTGAAGCTCCCATCCCCAAGATATCATCCACACGAAATAAGTCACCCTCCAAGATGGCAACTCATGGAAAAGATCCTCCACCTTTGGCTCATGCAATGTAGGTGGGATGCATAGCTGAACTTGATAGACCAAATTATCTATCCCACACCATCTCTCTCTCCACTTATGATAATTTTAGAGTTTCTCTTGATATTGAGTTGCAATAATGTTACGTTCAAGAGGCAAAAAGGCAACTGGCTCTTCATAGACCCCCTCTTTAGTTTTATGGGTCTTTCTTGCCCAAGTTATCCCACATTCAATGAATAGTATATCATCACAACATTTCATAGATAATAATGAGTGTTATGTGAGGTTTTGGATGGTACCAATATTTCCCTATGTGGTTACAACACAATTTTGCTAACTGTTGTTTCAGAACATAATATTGCAAGTTGTCTCTCAAAAATTTTCTAGTTGTGCATGTCATCTCATTTACTAGTAAATATTAAATGGAATTGTGTATCACCTTAGCATACAAGAAATAGTACAAAAATTTCTCAAAGCCCTACAAGAGATGGCTATCTCTATCATTGATGTTGGTCTTACAAAGACTATGAAGCCAACATAGAATATTGCCCTCTTGTGGAGAAATGCATTGTATACAAATGGCAAGATAATGCAAATACTTTCTTAGATGATCAATAAGTACAAAAATACAACTCTTACCATGTATTGAGAGTAATATTATAATGATGTCCATGGATGATCTCTCAATTGTGGTCTAATATGTCTCCATGAGACCTTGGTGAATGGAAAGGAATGAACCATGTACTGCATGTAAAGCCTTCTTCTTATGCTTGGAGATCCAAGTCAATAATATCATATCATAGTAATAGATGTCTCCATACACCACTCCTTAACTCTCATCACCTCCTTGCCCATGAAGTGCATCATATGTGAAGTGATCCTAGGAACACTCCATTAAAAAATCCAAGTTCCCAAGTGACAGCGATGTTGGCCTCTGTAATAAGGCTCCTATCATCTCATACCTCCATTATTTGACATACCAAATGCCAAAGTCATCTACCATAATGCTGCTATATGTGGGAGATTCCTTCCAAAATGGAAGTATCTCCAGAGCCTCCAGAACTAAGGAGTAGCCCCTTTTCACCATGATTTTTCCACCGTCTACTCCTACAACATCATGCAAAGTGTGCGAGAAAATCATCCCATACTCTCCCAAGAGTATCCAAAGCAACAACAACTCTTGTTGCCTTCTCATCTCTTCATCGTAAAAGTCATGTAGTAACATCATAATGATGGACTTATAGAATGCCCCATACAAGCAAATACTTTGATTCCATAACATATGGGTGCCATGTAATGACCCAAACCATAACATACCCTTTGAAAGAGGATATGTCATATGATGGCCAAACTCATTTAAGAGTAGCCAGCGTAGCCATGCCTCCTGCTGCCCTATGTCATATATCTGCAAGTGGCACCTCTTGCTCACCATCCTCACCCATCCATCCAAATGTGGGTGTCTCCTTCCATGCTCAAAATTGGTATCCCTCCAATGTAAAATACCATCCTCCAAAATCACCTCACTATCTTTGCATTTCATGGGATGTTGAAATACAATCTCCTGGAGATCTCCAAATGGAGACAACTCATCAATGACCAAGTTGAACCCATAAGGATCTAAATATGTTGTACGCAAAGGCTTCTCATTGAGTTCTAAAGTGCTCATCAAGAAGGATCCATCAAAATAATGGGAGATTTCATCCATCATAAGGCGTCCTCCATCAAACATCTGCCTATCCACTGCTACACATGTAGATTGGTCATTGAAATGCTCCAATAATAGTTGGGCCCCCAACTCATCTCCGCTTCTTAGTGATAGTGCTGTTGATCTCCATGATGGTGCATCTGCTGTCTCATGATCATGCACACTATTGAACACATAGTTATGCATTGGATTGATTAGGATAATGCTCATCCTACCCTCCAAAACTCTACACTCCAACCCAAAGTGTTGTCTGAATATTGACAATGGGAATCTAGGATGCCTATACAAATCCTCCCTGAACCAGTGAAGGTTCCTCTACGCAGTGATGTCTATTTCTCCATATCAGCAATGTGCTTTGACCTTAGGTCGTGCCATTTCCATGATGTCATGTACCCACAAATCTCCATATGATGTGCTGAAATAATAGGAAGTGGAAATGTTTTCATACCTTGGTTAAGTTGATCCTTGGGAACATCTTGTGATTACTCCTCCAACTTTTCATGATGATGATGGCTGCTCCTCTACTGCTGTACCAGTGATGGTAAAAATCTCCTCTTCCTCATGCATCTCCTGAATAATGCATGGGACTCTACATGTCAAGATATCAAGATCACTTTGCAAGGATGCAAGTGTTCCTTCTCTTGATGCGAGTACTCCTATAGCAAGTGGTGTTGGAAGTTCTTCTTCTTCTGCTTTCCTTCTATTGAACTTCTTGATTAGCCTTTGAGTAAAATCTGCATAAGCAATCACTCTTGAGTGTTTTAAATGGTTGAACCACCAAATGTTTTCTTTACCCTTAAGGTGCAGCGCTGAAATATCAACAACTTCTCTTTCTACTACTGGATGTAGCAAGAAGAATGCAACCAACTCCCTTCTGCAAGCCCTTGTTTTGCATGTGGATAACCCATCAAATGTAGACAATATAAATCTATTGTGCTTTCTCCTTCTATAGCTGCAAGGTCTCCTCTCTTCTTTGAGTTGAATGAACCGTGGGAAAGTTAGGTTCTCCTTGAAAGCCATTGATTGAGATTTATATTTTGCAAGATACTCACTTAGAATCTCATGATCTAAGTTTCCTCCATCTCCATGTCTTTCACCTTCCTCTTCAAAGAAAGTAGACATAGTAGATCTCTTTGGAGCTCTATGCAATATCAGTTTCTTCTGCTATTGATAGGAAGTGCATGGGCCTTCCTCATCTGGAAACCCTCTTGAGGTCTCATTGCATCTCTCCATTCTCATTTGTGTGACCTCCTTGGAGAGTTTCTTCCTAGATCTGAAAATATATGAGAAAAAAATCATTCCTTCCATATTTTTAGATCTATTTTCTTCTCTTCTTCTTCTTGTTACTCTAATACCATATGGGCTGAAACTCATAGACTAAGCCAATATTATGCTCATATACCACTAGTAATATTCCAAAATGGAAAAGACGGGAATATTGAACACAATAATGGAAATAGCAGTGAATAAATCAATACACCATTATATGAGACAAAGGTACAACCATTTTATTAAACATATCAGAAAATAATATGCACAAGATCTTGAGGAGCAAGTCACTCAAGCAATACAAAACAAGGCTCTACTAAGAAAATATGTCAATACATGAGAAATATCTCTTATACAAATTCCATGAGCCAAGACAACGTAGTTTTAGGGCATAAAATGCTATAGGAAAGATATAACAATGTATATCTACTGTTACATAGCTCAAATGGTGTTGGGGATAGAGATATAAGCTCCCAAACACATATCCAAGAAAACCTATAAAGGGTTTCTGGAAATACTCAAAACACAAAAATGCTGGAATGTAGCCCTAGGGCTAAATTACAGCTAAAACTAAATACTGGAAGGAGGTGGATGAAACTGATATGAATGTATATATCTCCAATATATCCTAAAACTGAAAGGTTGATCCCTTCCTTGAAGATCTCACCCTCCAAATCAAGCACTGAATCCTCCACTGCAAATGCTCACTAGAATAATGTAGTCTAAGAGGGAATCTACATTGTAGGTAATGGAAATAGGTTGGCCTTGTGCCACGATATGAAATAAAGCTCAAGGAACTTCCTTACTTATATCCCAATCAGAATAATGCTTCCTCCACTGAAAAAATAGCTCAGAAAATGGCCCTAACAGACCTCCACTGCAACACCCTGCAACACAACACAACTCTGAACAGAAACTGCGTTGTAACTGAAGACTTAAGCTTGGCCTAATGCTTGGATGTGGAATATGCACATCGATAATACTGGTCCTGATTAGGCACTCGAATTCCCCCATGGATTAGTGTGGGACTCCTGCTCAAGAACACCCTTGTACTAAACAGTACAACAAACCCTCCTAAAAAACAAGAGCATGCATAGAAATGTCCCTTGACAAATCTAGATCTAAAAATATCAAAAGAAATTATCATGTAACATTCCGTCTATGGTTTCATTTCCCTTCCTTATATCCATTGTGAGCCTTCTCACCTTGGGTCGCACTCATTAAAGACACTAGTCTCATGGACACTATCTCACATTAACATTGTGTTGTCTCCCATTGATGATCCACTCTCTCCATACCAGCACTGTTGATTTGGTCAACATTGACCCTGCTCACATGCTTTTGCTCTTGTTCACACATGGAGGTGCTTTATCCATCTTTCAATATGATCCCTTTTCACATTAGGAGGGATTTTATTCCTACTAAATAGATTTATGTGTCTCCCTACCCACTTATTCATTTATCTAAATGAAAAAATAAAAAATGAATATTCCAATTACTTGTATACTAATTTAGGAATATTACATTGTAACTCAAATTCCCCTTTTTAAAGATAGATATGTCCATACCTGATTCTTTGACGAAGTTTACCCAGTGTTTATCTTTGATTTTTTTGTTCTTAAACAAACTCTTTCTGTTTCTGGGAAATTATGTAGCTTCTTCCATGATGGACTCTATTAATATAATCTTAATGTTACCAATTTATGTCTCAACCCCATAAAAATCCTAAGTTAAGTATTTAGTCACCTTTGTTTCATGCACATGAAAATTTTAAAAGAACCATAGCCACCCTACTTGATGCAACTACTCTCTGACTCGCAAGTATGCTTGGAGGAACTTGGCTACATTTGGTTCTGATCAGATGATGATACCCATGGTTGAGATAAGTCTTGGTCATGAATCGTTTCTTTTTGACAGAGTCGATGGAGGGTTGAAAAGAAAAAGGTAATAAAACTGAATGTCGATCATTATGCAATGGAGTGAAATGGAATTCAGTGGAGTATAATGATAATGGACTGGAGTGCTCACAATTATTTGATTTATGATGGAACTAAACTTTTTCACATTATTTTCCATGATTATTTAGATCCATTTTCATAGAATCGATAAGTTTATGTAATTACGAATATATTTGATGTGATAAGCTGAGTAATGATGATGGGATGAGTTTGTAACGACTGTGGTATTGTATCATAATCTTTAGGTAGTTCATAAGGTCTCCCAATATTTTTAATGAAATCAGGCTATGAATGAAAACCTAATGCTCTTATATGAAAATAATTCAACATCCTAGATACCTTTGTTGTTGATACCATTGATGTTCCTTTGTTGTAGATTCTGTGAATGTGGGGTGTTGATTTTTTTATGACTATAGAAATTAAATTCAATTTCGTAATTGAAGGTAAGCTACATAATGACAATATTTATGTTGTTGCTTATTTCTTGCTATTTGTTGTTCGATCAAAGGAAGATTGTTTATTGTTGCTTCTTATTTAATGATCAATAAAGAAGGTTGGTCTTCAGAAGTGTTTCTTATCAACTAAAAAATTATTAGAAAAAGAGGGATAAAAGAAAATAAATATGGAAAATACAAAGGAATTATGAAATTATAAACTACCAAGAACTCTTGGTTTTGAGTTTAGATTTTTTGTATAAGCATGCCAACATTGTTTGTTTTCATGCTTATACTTTTATTTTTATTTATTTATTTTCATTTTTATTTTTAGATGATAAAAAGAATTAAAATGGAGTTGCATAATGAGAAAAATGATGTCCTTTCTTAACTAACTTAAATGCAAAATTTTCTTGCAAATATTTGACAAACTCTTTCTTTATTAGTGGTTTATGATAAAATCTTAATCTATGACCATTAAAAAGGAAGGTAACTTGTTCATAATCCTTATTTTTTATCTTGACTACTCCATTTTCATAAACGCTATCTATCTCATAAGGACCAAGCCAATGAGTTTGAAACTTTCCTTCAAAATCTTTGAATTTAGAATTAAAAAGAAGAGTCAAGTCACTTTGCATGAACTTTTAAATTCTGATAAATATGTCGTGCCATATAGATCTTTGTTGTTGAACTATCTTGGTTCTTTAGAAGGCATCTTATCGGATCTTATCTAGCTCTTTTAATTGTGCTAGTATTTTTTTGAGCTTTTGGTATAATTATTTGTGAAAATGTGAAGCCGAGTTACACTTTTTGCCCTTTTTTGATAAAAAAAATTCCCTCTTTCTTTCTTCTTCTTCTTCTTCTTCTTCTTTCTGATATTGACTTTCTGCAAGAAAAAACAATTTTTTTGTTTAGAATTTCATTTTGCGATAAAAATAAAAGTTGTTAGAAATTTTATTAGACTTCTATTACTTATTTTTTCGAATTTTTTTATACACATTTGATATGTTGACTTGGCATTTCTTTGAGTGTGTGTTTTTTAACAATCAAAGGATTCAAAAAAAGTCATGTTAATACACATCGGTGTATTCTTTGAAAACTTTGTGTTTTTGAGAAACAAAATATGTTAAAAAAATATAGACAGAGTCTACTTCCGTTTCATTATATATACAAAACCAACTGATGCATATCATAATTACTAGAATTTTTTGAAGTGATCCAATATGAAAAAACTACATATTTTGGATATGTTTTGGGACACACGCAATTTCTCAACATATAAGTTATAAACTAAAAATCTAAAAACTACCCATTACAAATGATGGACCACTGTAATGCACCATATTTTTTTCATTTCTTTTACAGTGTATTTTGTAAGATACATAATATTGATTTCACTAAATTATAATGAACTTTAGAAATTATTTGCACCCATTTTATTACAAAAATAATTAAAATATGAAATTCCATAAAATTTATATTTCCTAAAAGTAGATTAAATTTTCCAAATGCTTGTCTTGGTTCTGAGAGTTAATTCACAAAGTTTCATGGAGTTTAATTAGTCCAAAGTTGAAGAAATTTCTTCAAAGCTCGACTCTGCGTAATCGTAGACATGTTAGTTTGGCCGAACTTTTTTTAAAATTTCGACCAAATTGTTCTTTGCCTCGATGACCCGTCAAGTCTAACGACACAAAAGTTTGGTCAAATTTCTTACGAAAGTTCAACCGAACTTTTAATTCACTTTACATCGGCTGGAAAATTAAACAAAGCCTCTCCAAAAATATATTTCATGACAATATAAATTGACGTAAACGCATTCATTATTTTCGTATAATTTCGCACATTTCTTCATTTGGTTTGATTTTGCAAAGGTCTCACTTTGCAAAGGATTTCTTCGGGTTTAAGGACTCTTTTTGGCATAACATTCAAAGGACATTTCTTGGAGGTATGTTTTACATTTTTTGGATGTTGTTTGGGCTTCATTTTTTTAAGGTATTTTGTTTTTAGAGGTTTTGGGCTTAATTTTCATTGTTTTTTTAAGATATTTTGTTTTTAGACGTTTATGCTTAATTTTCATTGTCTTTTTTAAAGATATTTTGTTTTTAGAAGTTTTGGGCTTAATTTTGCATTGGTTTTAGATGTTTTGAGCTTAATTTTCAAAGGACATTTTTTGTGATGTATTTTATTTTTAGAGGTTTTTGGGCTTAATTTCCAAAAGACATTTTTTGGACTTAATTTTGAAAGGACTCTTTTTAGGCTTAATATTCAAAGGACATTCTTTGGAGGTATTTTTTAAAGTGGAATTTTTTAAGAAGTTGGGCTTAACTTTCAATGGGATTTTTTTCGAGGTATTTTTTGAAGTGTCATTTTTTTAGAGTATCTGTTTTGGGTTGAAGTAAATTTTTTATAATGATATTTTAAAATGAGTTTTTGCTTAACTTTTTAAATGAAATTTTTTTGTAGGACTTGGAAGGAAATATTTTGAGCTTCATTTCATTTTTATAAGACATTTTTTTCGTGGATTGTTTAAAGTAAATGTTTTGGATTGAAGTATTTATTTTTTGAAAAAAATTTAAAATGTTTTTTTTTTTTTAACTAAATCTTCTGTGATGTTTTTTTAATTGAGTTTTTGCCTAAATTTTTAAGGAAAGTTTTTGAACTTCATACTCAATTATCATAGGAAATCAAAGGAATTGCACGAGAAAATTTAATCAAACAAGAGACCCTGAGGAACGTAGAGAACATGGGAGAGAATATCGCAAAAGAAAGAGAGAATCACTCTTAAATATTAAAAGGGAAAATCAACCTCAACTAGAAGTTGAAGCAAGTATGTGAATGTAAATATTATGAATTTGATATTTAAAATTTTTCTAGTGTAAAATTTGAAGCTTAATTTTTATTTCATGAACTAATTTGAAAAATATTTTGCAATGTAAACAAAGATACGTTTCTCAAAACATTGACAATGAGATAAAAAGTTTTGAAAGAGAAAGTGAAAGGGATATTGAACCAATGATTGAAGATGGTGAAAATGTTGAAAGAAATTCAAGTGAAGAAATTGAATCACAAGGTATATATATATATATATATATATATATATATATATATATATATATATATATATATATATATATATGTTGAACACATGCACATATTATTGAAATTATACATATTTATTAATTTAGCTATATATTGAATATGTAAACTTATTATATACTATTAATTCAAATATGTACAGATGAAATCAATGTCGATGATGAGATATTATAAAGTGTTGAGACTCACATATATGAAGATAAAAGTGCTGGCCATGTTATACGATATCGTGTTAATCGCATTTTTTATACGTACTTTATAAAGTAAAATGTGGCAGTTCAAGCCTAATTATTGAAAGGTCTCATATCATTAAGGAAATTAAAAGAAGCTACGAATTTATTGCGTATTCAAAAATCAACAAAAGACAAAGAAATGAAGGAAAATGTGATACAAAATATAAATAGTTCTATAAATTCAATTAGAATATATAGAAAGAAAAATGTCTCAGTTGCAAATAGAGCAATACATATGGCAGTGGTTTCATCAAGTACTAAAGAGAATCTCTTGGTAAAATATATGGCATGAGCATTAGGAACCTTACGAAAAACTTTGCAAAAACATTAGAAATTTTGGTTGCAAATATATGTAAATGATGAACTCACTTGTTAGAGAGCTATTTGTAGGAAACTATACAAAGATAGACTTGGAGAAAATGAAAAAAACAATATATGAATATTAGAAGAAAAATTCACGTGTTTCACCAAATGCAAGGGATGTGATGTAAAGAAGAATAGCACAAAGTCAATATGAAACACATCCAAAAAATTTCCTGGATACCACTCATATAGATATTTTCAACGAGTTCAAAGAAGAGAATCGTGAAATTGATGTCTCAATCAGTGCTTTTGTGCAATAAAAGCCATGGTATGTAAAACCTATCACCGTATGCGACACTTGTTGTTGTTGTTGTTATCATGTGGAATTTCAGTTATATTATGACACATTCCTTAATTTTGGTAGAACATTTTGGAAATATTCACCTCCTCCTTCCACTATCCATGATTTCATATCTCAAATTCTATGTGGAAGAGAAGTGATGAATTATTTTATGAAAAGAAATGTGTTGGTGGTAAAAAATATGATGATTGTGGAAATTTGACTAAATTAATATCGTACTGATATAAATGACAAATCATTGTCCAACATTAAAGTGAAATGGAAGAGATATGAACATATCCATACATTGATTCAAGGTTCAAATACTGCTAAAAGAATTGAATAACAAGAAGAAGAAATTTTTGTGATATATTTTTTGAGAAAGTTTGAGGAAGAAATTTATAAATACACTGAGAATTCCCATAGAGCTCGATGGCAGGACTTGCAATTCAGAAAATCCCGAATTTTTTTTCCACCAAGGACCATTTTTGTCATTAATTTATTTTGCAGGAAACTACACATTTGTTCCACAAAAAGAAATTCAGACTGAATACTATTAGTCTGACCAAGTCTCCATGCTTGTCCATATTCTATATAGACATGATGAACAACATGTTGATCATATAGAAAGCACCAATTAAAATCAACATGTTATTAAAGAATATCATTTTTATATTAGTGACGACTGTACACATGATACATATTTTGTATAACACTATTTTGGAAATATTTATGACTCCTTGAAAAGCAGTGGAATAAAATTCAATGAACATTGGATATGGTTAGATGGATGCGTAGGTCAATTCAAATCTTCACGATCATTCTTTTCGTTGTGTTGTCTTCATATAAAAACCTGCATTAAACATTGTTCGAATTTCTTTGAGACTGGTCATGGAAAAGAAGAACATGACGGTGTAGGGGCATGCATAAAATGACCACTTCGAAGATATCAAATGGACCCCTCGCAAACCGACTTATGGATGCTAAAGAAGTTGTTCAATGGTGTATCGTTGCACTAAGCCATGAACCTAATTGATGAAGGGAACTGCGAAGGTACATTCAATTCAATTTTTATTGGATATCCAATTTTAAACTGTGTACATTTATTACAATGATTAACTTTGATGGTATTTTGATATCATATTTACATTCTTCTTTTAATTTTCCATAGAGTTTTTTTTGGCATATTGGGGTCGAAGATGTAGATAGATCGATTATAAATGACGTTGAAACAATAAAAGGGACTAGAAAATTGCATTCAATTAAAACAAAGTTGTACACAAATATGTTTGCATTGGATAAAAGAAAATAATCTTGTTTTTTTCATGTTTGCATAGACAACACAAAATCCAATGATTGTGAAAACAAAATGTATGTAAAAGAATGGAAACATATAGATCTAAATACAAAGGGGAAAATTTTCGTTGCAATGTTTGAAGAAATGAAATCACATGAGACTACAATATCATCTGATGTTGATCGAATTTCTGATCTTGTTAGAGAAGGTAACATTTGAATTTCTTTCAAATGATAGAGATCTAGAAATAGATACTAAAATTATTTTAAAGTTAATTTTTCATGTTAATTATGATCTAAATTTAAATACATAAGTTTTTTTTACTGTGCAGGAGATTTTTTTGTTGTAATTTCACCTACTATTAACAATGAAAATGTGAATTATTATTTGATGCATTTCACTTAACTAAATATGAAATTATTATAAAATTATAATGATCACAGGTTTCCATATGACAGAGGGTTTATTATACTGAAAGGTCATTTTTTCAGACAAAATAATCAAATTGGGGATTTTGTTTACTTTGAAGACTATGAGCCTGCTGTCATATGTTGTCAATATAGTCACTTGGTGTGTGCAACACGCATAAAGTTGATAGGGGTTCAATCAAAGGAAAAAACAAAAAATTAAGAAATGGAAAATGTCAAAATCTGATCATGAATGGATCATTGAAGATGACATTCCATTGGAATTTTTTTATTGAACTTCCGAACAATTTATTCTCTTTGGATTCATGTTTTAGAACTTCAAGAACTCAACCTACAGATCGAATTGCTTTGTTATGTTATATGTGCAAGTGTTTTTCACATGATACATTGTTTTGGTACATACACACTAAAGTATCAATTAGAAAAGTGGGATTTTCTACGTGCAGTTGATGAAAAAATGTTGTCATCGTACACACGGATATATATGTATACTAGAATGCTACAATTCAATTGAAAGTATTTTGCGCTTTATATATGCATTGATGAAAAATGTTGCACGATCTGATGGACTGATATATATCTTCTAGAATGCAATTAACCGAAAGTAGATTTGCTACTATGTGTATTGGACTACAAGAGAGAAAAAATATATGCACCGTACTGGATATATATGTTCTAGAATGGAATACTAAAAGTAGCTTTTCTATGTGCCTTGATGAAAAATGTTGCACGTATTGGATATATACATGTTCTAGAATGAAATTAACTCGAAATTATATTTTCTATGTGCAGTGATAAAAAATGTTTCATAGTACTAGATATATATATGTTATAGAATGAAATTAACTGAAAGTATATTTTCTATTTGCTTTGATGAAAAATGTTGGAAGTACTTTCGGATATATATATATGTTCTAGAGATACCATTCACCAGTGAAAGTTGTACCTTTTCTATATGCATTGAGTGAAAAATGTCACACGTATTGGATATATATGTTCTAGAATAGAAATTAATGAAAGTGCATATTTTCTATGTGCATTTGATGTGAAAAAATCATGCACATAACGGGATATATATGTTCTAGAATGAAATTAGCTAAAAGTATCTTTTCTATACATGAATTGATAGAAAAATGTTGCACGTACTAGATATATATACATATACAGAATGTAATTTTAAAAATTTTATGATTGTTTCTACTACATCTAATATAGACCTAGATATCTTATATATATATATATATATATATATATATATATATATATATATATATATATATCTATTGTACTTCAATCGTTTTAACATATATATGCACATGTAGAAATGATTTAATACATGTTTGAATATATATATTAGAAAGCGATTGAAGTAAATATATATATATATATATATATATATATATATATATATATATATATCCATTCGTACTTCAATCGCTTTTAACATATATATTCAAACATGTATTAAATCATTTCTACATGTGCATATATTCATGTGAACTTTTTTTTGTTTGGAAAATAGACAACTTGAATTTTACAAAAAACATTATATCATAATCACATGCCAAATGTAGTTCAACCATCTAAAACTTGAGTTTTAAAAAGCAAAAGCAAATTATAAATTTATACATTACTTTTCACATGCTAATGTAGTTCAACTATCAAATAAAACAAACTTATTATATCATGCCACATGTAGTTCCTAATTATCCAATAAAAAAAAACATTATATCGATGCAATCACATGCCAAACCCCGGAAATCAACCATCCAAAACTTGAGGGTTTTAAAAACAAACAAATTATACACACAACATTACTTTACATGGAAAAATGTAGTTCAACACATACAAAAACTTGAGTTTTAAAAACAAAACATTATAGATCACAACATTACCTCACATGCCAAATGTAGTCTAACCATCCAATAAAAAACAAAACATTATATCACATTCACATGTACTAATGCACGTCAAATATGCGTCCAAAATTACTGTATCTCACAAGTATCAAGTTTCAAGTCATAGCATACAGGGGCCGCATCGTGGATAGGGACTTATATATAAAAAATTAAATTCAAGACTAAATCTATTGAAAATATAATGTTTCACGTGAAGTGCGGTACTCACAATCCATAAAATACATATGGATAGTGTGTCTCCCTCTCACGAAAGTCACGATCCTCGGAAAGTATCCCTGCAAAGCGTCGGGGAACCCATACACAATGTGTCACGAAACATTAATAAATCGGAATGAGAATATATAGAGACTTCATGTAAAAAAATAAAATGTAAAAAAAAATCGTGTAATACCTCATGAGGGTTCCCTCTCCATTTGTTGCTCATCTACTAAAACTCCCCCCCACTAGAACATCTTCAACGCAAATCTGTACAATATACATGTACTATTCACCAGTATATATATATATATATATATATATATATATATATATATATATATATATATATCATATATTTCAAATGAAAATCCATATGATATCTGTATTTTCTCGATGACATATTAATAACGAAAAGTTAGAACAACTTGTCCATAATGGTTGAAAAGGTGTGGATGTTCCTATATCCACTGTCAGCAGTAATCCATTGCTAGAGATGCATTGGAGAGAAAGAAATCTCTCTAGGAACCTAAAATTCAAAAAAATTTAAAAGTATACATAACCGAGATCTAGATATCTCAATTTTTACATGGAACTTCGAAAGCTGGAATATACTAGGTAAAAAAATATTTAAGTTACACATTGATTTATAGCTTCACGATGGTGGATTTGGCACATCTCCTCAAGGATAGGAGAAGCTACCACCATCCCAAAACATTCGAATGAGATCGAATTTGTTAAAACATTTTATTATACATATACATGTACATGTGTACACAATTATTTATTTTAAAAATATCTCATCATGTTTCGAGTATATATAATCATCAGACATAAATTAATTGTACATAATCATGTTCACTGCAAAAACATTAACATTTTCGCAACATATCAAGCATGGTGAGAACCATCATGATTGTAGTGATTGATGGTGAGACCTATCTTTGATTGTTTGAACCGATACCTGACAAATTCGACCCGTGATATTAATATCTTCTTCATTCATCAAGTGTGACAGTGCAATTATGTTAACATAAAATGATACATTTGATTAGATTAATGGATAAAAATAAATATATGTATACATGTATTTATTACAAATTGCTACATGTGTTAAAATAATCACCCTAACCATTAACACATACCGTTCCGCGCCCTCTTCGCTGCATGAACAATCAGGTCGCCATCAACCATTACGACAATTAGTTTCGCTATGTTCTAAGATCTTCAACTCTCATGTTATCAATCTCTTTATCTATATAATGTACAAATTACGCTATCGTGCATTCTCACATGCTCTTTGTTGATTCACAAACATAAAGCACACAATCCACATCTCAACACTGTCACATAATGGTATTCTTTCTTCTCAAATAATTTGAGAAGTGGCATCCATCTCTCGACCGCAAAGTAGACAAGAAGAGGTCAACTAACCAATGTGTGAAGCTCAAGGCGAGGCAATTCAACATCAGCGCCAGTAATCCGCAGGCCACACAATAGACCTTTTTCCAGGGACAAAAAATTCGCAGGGAATGTCATATGTAACGCGTTGGTTTCATTTACAGAAAATAATTTTGCAAATAAAGTGGAAACCTCATTTTTTCCGATGGGAGTATTCGATTAGCCGCAAGGTGTCTATCTGTACAAATAAGTGAGCTATATGAGGGTGCTTGATATTGCACCTACTAACATATTTCTCTTTTCAGGCCTTCTTTAGAAATTAAACACTAGACTTGGCCATTCTCTATCTGTAACTACTTTATTTAAGAACCTACCATGCATCGGGACCCATCACTATTTCTCTCTTTTCTCATCACTTTCTATAAACATTTGATTAGTGGGTTGGCCCAAGCTTTAGGTACACATTTATCATGCATCTCACTTAAAGAGTGAGTAACTATTTACAATATTTGTCAACTCTTTAGCGGGGAGAGATCCAAGCCACGATATCTCTCTTCAATTTTGTATGAATATTTTGACACCTTTGCAAGGGGTGCATTGGTGCATGTTCGAGTTCCCAGCGTATATATGGAAATGCAGAGACAAGAGTAAGTCATGTTTGGTGTAAATCCTTCTTCGAATGACGCATTTTGTCCTATGTCTTTTTCAAAAAACATTGGGATCAACATTTTTCGCCTCTCATCAATATATAAAATTTTCATATTAAAAAAACACATGTAAACAAATTTGTAGCAAATTGAATGAAAATAATATTCCAATTGATGTCCACCTCGAACATGGTTGGCTAGCATATTTCCCACCGCTCGAGTAGCGTTGAGATCCGTAATGACCCTCGTTGGAGAACTATATGCACCCAGCTAGTTGATTGGCCTCTCTGGGGGAATAGCATATCACCACCTTCACGCAATTTTCTAGCACCTATCGATGGCCCTCCAAGGGGTGTACCACTACCCAACCTCACGAGGGCGAGGGGGAAGCTAAATAATAAATAAAAAAAAAGTGAATTTATAATGAATTCAAAACTACATTCATACATATATATACATACATGTACATATTCATTTATTAAAATGTATGAAAAAATACCACGATTGCATGGAAACCATGGCTATGATCCATTGATGAGGGTAGACACCCTCGTTCTCCTACCTCCTAAAAAAATAAAAAATGAAACTTATTAACATCTAATTTAACTCACAAAATTGATAAAACTAATCAATTCCATATGTGAGACCCATGTATGTATATGTGGATTAAGAATTATATTTTAAATACCATGAACATCCCTTGATCCCCTCGATCCCCCTCTCGCATAGAAATATTGGATTCTAAAGTTGATCCTCGACTATCATCCTCCATGATATATATGTGTGTGTGTGTGTCTGTGTGTAGATATATCTACAATGGACATTTACAATTATTTTTAAATTAGTATTTAAAATAAATTCAAAATAAATTTCTAAAAAATTAATGCAATTTTAGTGTAAAAAAATGATATAAAACACAACTTTCAAAAGCATTAATTGATGTATGCAAAACTCAATTTAAGAAAAAAGAAAATTATAAAAATGTTAAGATTCCGCAAAGCTACGCTTACGTGGTAGGGAGCACTCTTTATGGTATATAAATGCAAAAGCATGTTGAGCACACTTGGTACATAATTGAAAAAAAACACATGGATCATTAAAAAAGAAGCGATGAAACTCCATTTAAACAAAATTTCTTGAAAGTCTCTACATTTTAATTTTATAAAAATATTAGGTTCACCACTTGTTTGAAATGTGACAGTTCACGATTTGCGCTTACTGATGGGAGCACTACTTCGTCATATAATTGAAAAGCAAACACATGGTCATTAAAAAAGACACATTTATAAGTACAAAACACACACATGTTCAATATATGTTACCATGTTCATCAAAAACATTTAGAGGAGAGCATCTCAACACTAATTCATCTTTGAGAGATGAATCTTGAATTTTAGAAGAAGAGTGTCTCAAAACTAATTCATCTTGTGAGAGATAAATATTGCATTGGCATTGCACACTATAAATCTAATTCATCTATTAATTCATCTTTGATAGATACGAATCACTGAATTGGCAATGCTCCACGTAATAGATCAATGAGACATCTTATTAACATTTATATAATGTATATACTAATGAAAATCTGAAATTGGCTACAAAATATTGTTTGCTTTTCCATGCAAGTTGTTTTAGCCTCTTCATCTTAACTTGGTACTACTGCCTTTCATTTTGGTTGTATACAAAAGTTCAGAATTGGTGAAAAGAAAACTACAATTCCGTTTGATCCATACTCCCTAGTCGTTCCTAAGCCTTCTCATCAATGCAATATAATATGCCTCATTGTTTATATGTTCTTCCCGAGTATATTCATTTTCCTTTAGGAGGACCATTACTAGTTGCACATATGAAAGAACACTATGTAATCACTACTTTCCCTCGATTGGGATAGAAAGTAAACGATCTATGCATAATGTCCATTTTTCAACCATATTTAGTGGGTTTTTTATTAGCGTCGAAAAGATGTATCTAATAAAGTATGTGATGATATAGGAAAATTTATTGCAAATGTTGGGATGAAATGACAAATGTGCATGTGATAAATGACACGTGCATGGTTTACCTTAAATTTTGACTACATTTTATGATATAATTCATATCTAGAAAATGAGATGTGTTAAAATTTGCTTTGGCCTCAGAGTTTAAGGAGATTTATGACACTATGTACATGGTCGTTGCACTGGTTTGCCTTGAAGTTTTCTTAAATTTTATGGCAGAAATCACATCTAGAAATGGGATGACCTATAGAAAGGATGAGATCTAGAGGCTAATTTAATAGCCTTTATGGCAGTGCTCCTCTTTAGAACGCCTGTAGAAGTTAAGACCAACAAAAAAAACTAAAATCCTATGGAAGTTGCACCACTTCTGGGTTCAGTTTTGGCTCTAAAGTTTTCCTTGGATTAACTGGGGTAAAGCCTGTGAGTTTGGGGGACTTTATCCTATGGAAGTTTGGTTAATTTAGGTTCAATCTTTTAGGCATTAAAAGGTGTCGCTTTGAATTAATGGGAGAAAGCTCTGATTTGGGGTGGGGATCTATCCCATGGAAGTTCTGGCTACTTTTAGGTTCACTTTTTAAAGAAGCATAAAGTTTGCCTTGAATCATGGGAGAAAGCAAAGCTCTGAAAGAAATTTTCACATGTAGTTTAAAGTTAATGAGAGAAAACCTCTAGAGAAATGACACATGATTTTAAATTTTTTCTAGAAAGCATTATAGGGAGAAATGACACACATACGCAGAAAATGACACATGTACACAATTTTCCTTAAAGTTGGTAGTGGTTTTACTCTGGATAGATAAAATATGAATAAAATTATACTTAGATCTATTCTCGAGTTTAACCGTAGGGGAATTTACCTGGATATGTCACGCTTCGGAAGTGATGAGATCCAAAGGCTACTCCGGCCCTTTGCAGAGACTCTGACTTTAGAACTTGTAGAGAATTTAATACTCTAATAGATAGACTAAAATCCTATGAAGTTCAAACAAAACTAAATCCAATGGAAGTTTCAGCCACTTTGGGTTCGATTTTGGGCATTAAAAGTTTTCCTTTAATTAATGGGAGAAATCCTTGAGTTTGGGAGATCCTATCTCTGATGAAAATTTCTACCTACTTTAGGTTCACTTTTTAGGCCTTAAAGTTTTCCTTGACTTAATGGGAGAAAAGCCTTGAGAAATGGCAGCATGCTTTAAAGATTAATGGGAGAAAGCCTTGAGAAAATGAGCAACTATGCTTTAAAGTTTGTCTAAGAGTTTATGGGATAAATAGACACATGTATTGGAGAAATGACAAACATGTATGGGAGAAATGATACATACACTAATTTTCCCTCAAAGTGGTAGAAATGGTTTACAGGATAGTTACAATGAAGAACTTCTATTTAGATCTCGTCGTCCAGAGAATTGATCGTAGGGTGGCATTGCATCTGGGATATGTCACCTTTCAAAAAAAATGAGATACAAAGGCTACCCCAGCCCTTTACACACTCTACCTTTAGAACTTGTAGAACTTAACACTCAATGTAACAGCACAATAAAATCCTATGGAAGTTCTACTACGACTTTTGAGGTTCAGCTATAGGCCTTAAAGTTTCCTTGAATCTAATGGGAGAAAGCCCTTGAGTTTGGGGGGTCCTATCCTATGGAAGTTCAACTACTTTAGGTTCAGATCTTTTATGCCCTTAAAGTTTGCCTTGAATTACTGGGAGAAAAGCTTTTGAGAAATGACACATGCTTTAAAGTTAATGGGAGAAAGAGCAATGCCACATGCTTTAATGGGAGAAAGACAATGACACATTTATGGGAAAAATGCAACATATGAGAGTGGTTTGCCTTAAAGTGGTAGTGGTTTATGGATATGAGATGAAAGAGCTTCTATTTAGATCAGTAGTGCTTTATGGATATGTAAAATGACTAACTTATATTTACATATGTTCTAGAGATTGGATCGTAAGGGGTATTTATTGGATATGTCACCTTCCAGAAAAGATGAGATCCGTAGGCTACTCTGGACTTTTACAAAATGCCTCTACCTTTAGAAATTGTAGAAGTTAACACTACAGACAAACTCAAATCCTATGAAAATTAAAAAATCCTATGGAATTTCAACCACATTAAGTTCAATTTTTAGGCCTTAAATTTTTCCTTGAATTTATAGAAAAAAACTTTAGTTTGTGGGGAAATGACATGTCCATGATTTTCCTTAAAGTTTATGGGAGAAATCAGACCGAAATGACATGCCTCCAATTTTGCCTTGCTCAGAGTTTAAGATAGAAATGACATGTACATAGTTTTCCTTAAAGTTTGCATGTTATAGTATATGGGAGAAATGACATTGTCTTATAGTTTTTGGGAGAATGACATAGAAAAATGACATATGTCAAAATTCACACCTTTATGAGTTTAAGGGAGAAACGAAGTATGCAAGGTTTTCCGTAGAATTTAGTTTTCCATTTAGTTTTCCCTTTTGAATTTTATGGGAGAAATCACATCTATAAACCTTTACTTTGACATCTATAAATAGGCTAAGAACATTAAGACAATAAAATTTCAACTGCTAAATTTTGTTATGTCCTTAATAAAAAGTATGATTTTAGAACTTATCAAATTGTTTAAAAAATCTATAATAATGTCATTTTTTTCTTTGTACTATCACTCATCCCTTTTATATGTACAAGAATTTTACAACTTGAACATCAACCTACATCAATAATTATATCACTATAGCTATGTCAATCTAGATAATTTATAGCCATTACATCATAAAAACCCCACTTTTAACATTTTACAAGAATAAAGCAATATGGAAGGTGTAAATCTAGGTACATTAATAAAAATGAAAAACCATCTCAATTTATATTATTAAGATCTATTACATCAAAAAACACTCCACTTTTAACATTTTACAAGATTAGAAGGCCATGGAAGGTGTAAAATTTACGACATTAATAAAATACATTATTACAATCCATTACATCATAAAACACCTTACCTTTAACATTTTACAAGATTAGAAGAATCATTGAAGGTGTAAATTTAGGTACATCAATAAAATACAACCATGTTAATCAAGACACATAATATCCATTATTTGTTTGTTGTTGTTGTTTATGTGGTTACCTGCTTTGTACTAGTTTTCAAGACATTATCTATTGGTTAGGATCATTCAACTCGAAGTTGCAAGAAGTTTAAGGTTCATTAGATAGTTAAAGTATATTTGAGGATGTTCTAATTAATTGGAAACAATTGAGACAAAATCCAAAACATAGATGGGAAAAAATAAGATTTAAAGATATTTAGTCAACAACCACACATTTTGCACCCACAACAAATTACAAATTGAAAATATTTCTCAAAATGAGACATGGCCTAAAAAACAATTGAAATATATTTTAAAAAACTCATCGTATGACCTCGATATATATTTTTAAAATGAGATGATGACCTCAAAAAGCAATATAATTATGTGTCTTAAGGAATCAAATTCCAAAAGGTATTTCTAAAATTTACAATCCGAGTTAAGTTCAACTCGCAATTTAAAGAGAATGTGTTTTAAGAAGAATATTTTAGAATAAGATAAACCAAATAAAATTAAAAAAATACTTGGGTATCGCATTTTAGAATTCTAAAATCGAATTAAGTTCAACTTGAAACATAGTTGGGCTCATTTGTATGATCTTGGTTAGGATGATTCAAAGAGCTTGGGTTATTCCTCTCGAGTCCGTGGATGTTTTGGGATAAAATTATTAGTTATTGAATAGATCATTCCTTGCAATTATTTTCTTGCAATTAAAAATAATATCAGGTAAAACAGTCAGTAGACCATCAACACCCACACATTTTGTACCCACAACAAATTGAAAATTTGATAAATATTTTAAAAATGAGATAGATGACTCAAAAACAATTGAAATATAGTTTAGAAAAATGAGACAGATGACTCCAACAATTATTTTCTGAAAAATATTTAAAATGAAAAAGATCACCTCAAAAAATAATAGAATTCTTTGTTCAAGCAATCCAATCTCCAAAAGGTATTTATGAAATTTACAATCCGAGTTAAGTTAAACCTCCAATTAAGATAATTTCAAATTTTTAAGCAAGAATATCTTAGAATCGCATAAAAAAATTATAATTAAAAAAAACTCCTATTAGTATTTCATAATTCTAAATTGAAGTAAGTTCAATCAAGTAATTAAAGTCAGTCTTCATTTGGTATTATCTTGGTTAAGATGATTCAAAGAGTCATGGTTATCTCTCTCGAACTTGTGGATGTTTTGGGGGAGCAACTTATTAGTTATTTAATAGGTCATTCGTTTCAATTATTTTCCTGTAATTGGGTAGACATTAGGTAAATGAATGCAAGAGACCATCAACACCCACACATTTTGCACCCATAGGAAATTGCAAATTTGATAAATGAGATGTGACGAATTCAAAAATAATGAAATATAATTTAAAATGAGACAGTAACCTTAAAAACAATTTAAAAATATTTTTAAAATGAAATATGACCTCAAAAAAAATAGAATTCTCTGTTCAAGCAATCCAATTCCAAAATGTATTTATGTAATTATAATCCAGAAAAGTGCCATATCAACTCTAATTTAAAAAAAGAATTTAAAGCAGAAAGAGAAGATTTTCAATCGTATAACCAAAATAAAATTAAAAAAAACTTACCAATATTTCAGAATTCTAAAAATCGAATTAAGTTCAACTTGCAACGGAGTTGGGCTCATTTGGTACAGATCTTGTGAGAATGGTTGTGTTGTCCTGTTATTCTTTCCAGTTCATGAATTTTTTGGGGAAACTTGAGGAAGTTATTGAATCAATCATTCGTCTCAATTATTTTCTTGAAATTGGGTACATTATTGTGTAAAAATGAATGCAAATGCCATCAAAACCCACACATTTTGCACACACAACAAATTGCAAATTTGAAAATATTTTAAATAAGACATGACCTTAAACAAATAGCATTTTAAAAATGAGACAGATGACCTCAAAAACAATTGAAAAATGTTTTTTAAAACAAAACATATGACCTCAAACAATAGAATTCTTTGTTCAAGCAATCTAATTCCCCCACACATTTCTTACCCACTAAGAATTCAAATTTGAAAAAAATAAATAAGACATGACCCTAAAAAACTTGAAATATATTTTAAAATGAGACAACATGACCTCAAAAACAATTGAAACATTTCTAAAATGAAATAGATGACCGCAAAACAATAGAATTCTCTATTCAAGCAATTGAATTCTAAAAGGTATTTCAAATTTACAATTTGAGTTAAATTCAACCCGAAATTTAAAGAGAATTTCAAATTTTTAAGCAAGAATGTTTTAGGAATCAAGCAAACAAAAAGAAATAAAAAATCCTATTAGTATTTTGGGGACTTAAAAATTGAATCAAGTTCAACTCGCAACAGAGTTGGGCCTGCTTGGTATGATCTCAAGCAGACAGATCAAAGAGTCTGGTTATTCCTCTCAGTCTATGAATATTTGGGACAACTTATTAGTTATTGAATAGGTCATTCGTCTTAGTTATTTTTTTCTTGCAATTGGGCACACATTGTGTAAATGAATCAAAATACCATCAACAACCACACATTTTGCACCCACAACAAATTTGAAAAATATTTTAAATAAGATAGATGAACTCAAAAAAAATTGAAACATATTTTAAAAATGGGATACAGATGACCTCAAAAACAATTGAAAATTATTTTTAAAAATGAAACAAATGACCTCAAAAATAATATAGTTCTTTGTTCAAGCAATCGAACCCCCCCCACATTTTTCACCCACAACAAATCGAAAAATTTTGGAAAAATATTTCAAATAGGACAAACATTACCTCAAAAAATTGAAATATGTTTTAAAAATGAGACAGATGACCTAAAAAAAATTGTGCAAATATTTTAAAAATGATACAGATGACCTCAAAAACAATAGAATTCTCTGCTCAAGAAATCAAATTCCTAAAGGTATTTATGAAATTTACAACTACAACTAACCCCAATTTAAAGATAATTTCAAAGTTTTAAGAAATAATATTTTAGAATCAAGACAAACAATAAAATATAAAAATCCTATCAGGATTTCAAAATTCTAAAATCGAATTAATTTAAACCCGTCAACAGAGTTGGGACTTATTTAGCATGATCTTCGGTTGGATGATTCTAAAAGGAGTCCGGGTTATTCCTCTCGAGTTTATGAATGTTTTGGGAGCGCATTATTAGTTAGTGAATAGTTCATTCGTTTTAGTTATTTTCTTGCAATTGTGCTCATATATGTGATACAATGAATCAAAATACCATCAACGGCTTCAACACATTTTGCACCCATCCAACTAATTTAAATTTGAAAAATATTATAAATAAGATATGAACTCAAAAAACAATAGAAATATATATTTTAAAATGAGATAGATGACCTCAAAACAATTGAAAAATATTTTTAAAATGAAACAAGTATGACCTAAAAAATAATAGAATTCTTGTTCAAGAAACGTACTTCCCCACACATTTTTCACCCACAGAAAATTGAAAATTTGAAAAATATTTTAAATAAGACACATGACCTAAAAAAAATTGAAAGTATATTTTAAAAATGAGAATAGATGATCTCAAAAACAATTGAAAAATATTTTTAAAATGAAATAGACTGACGCTAAAAACAATAAAAATTTTTGTTCAAATATCGAATGATTCAAAAGGTATTTCATGTAACATGTGATCTATTTGAATTCTAATCAGACTGACTGGATGACAGGGTATGATACTAGCATGCAAACGACAAGAACTTACAACATTACACTAATTGGGCTACGTAGCGCATGTAATCACTAGTATTATAGAAAATCTTAAGTTGAAATGCTTGGATACTAATCACCGTGAGTGCGTAATGAATAACCCTTTTTACAAACTTTGATATGGCTTCGATTTATTACTGAATTGATAATTTTTTGAAGATTAAAGAACAAGCTATCGATGCGGCTTTCTCTTTTGTTGGGCCCTACTGCAGTAGAGGCAAGTAACTAAAGCATATCATGTTAGATTTTCAGACAAGAGAGGCTACTAGGAGATAAGAACACTTGGTCAAACCTAAAGCTCCGTGGAAGAGCATAGTTTACTAGAAATTTAGAAGTGTGAAATTCATCTTTAAATACTAAATGACAAATAGAATATGGTTGCAATGTTATAGGTAGAAATGCTCTAGTCCTTTCTAGGCTACCCTTGATGGATGGTAAACCCAATAAGTTAGGTAGGTTGATCGTAGGCTGCCCTTATTCCTTGCTGCTAATATTAGCTTGCTTGCTAAGAATAAAAAACTACTTTATACAAAGACTCTAAGAGTATTACGTATATAATATTATTGGCACAAAATTGTTTTGGAAGTCTCGGGGCTTGGGGAGACAGAGGATGTAATTTCTGTCTCATAGGAAGGGAGGAGAGAGCTTTATTCCCTAAAAATGTTCTCAGACCGTATTAGTTAACCAAAATAATTATCTTAGCTCCGATAATGGTTTTGTGACTACAGATATTATGGTATCATTTAATTGGAAAAACTCAAAAAGTGATATGGGAGTTATATAGCTACAATTAAAATAAACAAGATTATGTGTGTTTATGAAAGAAGCAGCCTAATAGGAGAAGCATTTTTCTGCATTATTTAAAATAGAAAGATATAATGTATTACATATAGAGTCAATATTGAGAAGAAGAAGAAAATACATTATGATAGATAGATTCAAGGAACTCGACTATGTAGGCAGGTACTAGTTCGAGCATTAGACAAAGTCCCAGTGCCGACTAGTCCTTTCTTGACATACATCATATAATATTGTGGGGCCGAGGGTAAGCACCCGATTGGGTAGTACAAGTAGACCGAGAGGTAATTAAATGGATTATTAAATTACTATAGAATACAAAAAAAGAAATTATAGAAGTATGGGTAATGACCATGGAATTAAATCCTAAACTTATCGTAGTGGCTCAAACTTCGACTTTTAGAAAATTACATTTACATAATAATTGACACAAATTTTGAAAATGTAGGAACCTGAAAGCTACTGGAGACACAGTCAGGCTAGATTAAGAAGACGTAGGGGACATAATGAGAAGACAAGAAGAAGGCGTAGGATGTCACGGATTAAAAATTACTCGCAAAACAAAAAGAATAGCTATAAATAAAATGAAAAACGACAGAACAACAATAAAAAAAATTTACATACAAAAACAAAACAGAAAACCAACACCAACAGAATTTATCACCCACTCCTGTAGACCTACAACTGTAACGCGAATGTAACAAAGTTCTCAACTACACTCAGACATACGTCTGAGGACCCTTTTGCTTACAGCACTAGCATAGTTCCGAAAAACTCATGTTAAATTTTTAGGTCAGTGTGTATTTATAAACCGAGTTTGGTCGGATTATCATTAAAAGTTCGACCGAAAAAATAGTCCAAATCGAACTATTAGTTCAAATTCGAAATTGTAAGTTGCCGGTTTCTCATCTCCATACCAAAAATCGTTGCACACATCGTCAATACGTTGTCAATTTAAATGGCAGAATGATTCGTACGAACTAATTTCGATAAAGTTTCGTGCGAAATCTAAGACACTTCGGTTGAAATTTTATCAATGTTCTGTTGAATCGTTGGGAAAATCACTTTTCTCGTCCTCAATTCCCACAAAGGTGTAACCCGCCTTCATGCCGGTTTACCCTAGATCAAGGCCCAATTTATGTAGAAATTATACAAAAAGCATGTATATCATGGATTCAATCCGATCTAACAGATTTACTAAAGCTATGATACCGAATGCTTCCACAAATCAATCATGAATTAAAACACATCATCGCCAATCACACGAAGCAAAGAAGAATCAATCAAACCACAACACAAATAATTTCTCGGTGGAAAAGCTTGTCGCTCAAAACCACACTATCTGCTATTTTCTATTCCCAAATGGAATCATGAAACAATTATAATTCAATTCTTATCACAATAATCTCAGTGCAATCCACTTATCATCTCACACTGGTCTAGACAAAAAGCCGTGCAACGCTCAGACAATTCTCAACCTATCGTTGGCAACTTTCCTCGCTCACGCAATTTCCTGATGAATGCAATCACTATTATTTACTCGAATGGTGTCTCCAACGCGTGCACGAGTATCATGGGCATCCCGTGGTGTTTTAATTTTACGCATATGTGAGCCTATTAATATCGCCATACTAATAGTTAACTTCCCTTTAACGCTTTGTTTGAACAGTAGTCTCCACTCAAACCGACATGCATGCGCTAATAATAGTAATATCCTCGTTGTATATGAGATCACTGAGTTGACTGAAATAATTAATATTTAATTCCCTTGAGTCCTCACTAGTGCAACAAACAACTACAACTAGTTCAAATCACTTAACTCGAGTTAACTGATTACTCATGCATTGAAATTATGCACTTAATTGCAACTTTAACTCTAAAACAAATAGAATCACTCTACATGCCTCACCAACTACCCTCAACTCTAAATTCATTACGTTAATTGAGTTTATCACACTCAATTAGCTACTACGAGTAATTATGAGGTAATATTATAATTTATTGTCCAATTTAACTGAGGATAATTAAAATAGACATGCAACAAATTTTACACACGACGCAATGTGTGTGTATGTTAAGACCTATGTGTTCAAGGTGTCGTCTGGACCTCCTGGTTATCCCACACTCGGGTGTAGGGTTGTCATGTGTCGTGGATGCCAATTTTCACTATTTCTAGTTGCCCAAATTCAACACTCCCTCTCATACAAGAAAGGAATTTTCATTGCATCGCGACATGTAACCCTTGCGCATGACATGGAAATTTTGCATGCAACACTATGTAGTGTTTTTCGCACATGAAACTATTTGCATGCAACACTTTTCTAGTGTTTCCTGTACATGCAACCTTTCGCATGAAACACTTCGAAATCGAATATCCTCCAAACAATCGAATCGCGTATAATGCATATCTCATCGCAGTACATTCTCGACTCATCGCTAGATACCGCATGTCTACTAGATTCTCCGTGTCTGATTACATACTGCATCCATGCACTCGCACTATCGCCAAATCTAATATTTGCTCCAATATCTCACACTTTTCACTGCGATTTCTCTCCTATCGACATCGCATCGCATCAATCTAACTGATCCTCGCTATTATTGTGTAACAGGCTCCCTCTGGCATCTAGGTTCGATCCATGAGGTGCACCATCTCTAGGACCATGCCTAAATTTCTTCTTTCTGTGATTAATCTCGCATGTCACCCCACCCTCACGTCTAGAGGTATAGCTCCATGCAATCCACTCTACCCTTCCGAGTCGATATTTCTCTACATGAGTGGTTTCTCCCACTCCATGATCCCTCCTCATGTAGTCAAGCTCACATCTTGAGGTTCATTCTTTGGAAAAAAGAGTTCCTTACCCACATGCAAATCCATACTGCGCTCTTAAGGGAAAATCGCATGGCTTTCTCACACCTTTCCTCAATGGTTGGAAGCTCTATAGAAATCACATATACATAAAGTCTATCAAAATATTCTTCACATGAAATCCAAATCTTCTTGTCTCGCCCTATTTTTTTGTGTCATAGGAAAGATTTTCCTTCACTAAAATAACATAATAACCTCTATCACTCAATAATTACAGAGTGAGACTTATTTTTTCTCCCCAAACACATATATATAGCATTAGCTATATTTTAATGAAGGTATACCTAACTATCTCTAGAAGGTACATGTACCAATCCCCAGTGCACTATGCTGCCACTTGTCATCCATTCCATGTGCAGGCAGACTCCTCCGGGAAGATCCTTCTCCTCCCAAAGCTACTCAAAATTTCCCATGTCTCCAATTATGTGAAAGGAAGCACCCTATCAAAATACCACACAGATCCCAATGCTCTATCACCATGCATGCGATCAATGAGAATTAAAAAGCTCAAATTGTGAGCCCTAAAGTCTCACCAGCTATAGATCATCCAAAATTCTTGTTCTTCTTCTCTTGTGGAGAGTTAGTAGCATAATGGCCATGCTCGTGATGGTGCAGAAAACTTCACCCCTAGATCATATCCTACTTCTTTCCATATTTGGACTCGGATTTGGAATGGAATTTCTCCACCTTCCCTTTCGCCGTCACTAGCATCCGAAAGAAAAATCTTCTTCATATTCATTCTTAGATGAAGATCCATCTCCTGGTGTTCAGTATGAACTCTCTCGCACCAAATCTTACCACAAATCTGCTCCCAATCCGACATACTGTTTCCCTTCCATTGAGCGCAGTCTTGATAACTATGTTAATTTTTGCGGAATTTCTTTAGAAGAGCTAGCCTCACCAAATCATCATCAACGACAATAATTCCATTTCTCCCCGCCTCATCCGCAACATCTGAGATTGTTGCCCAAATATGTGGCATGGAGCCACATTTCCCCATCTTGATCTTCTGTGAGTTTATCTTTTGATTGCCAATTTCCTATGGTCACTACTACTCATAAAAATAGATCCATCAAGAGCCTTCCAAATCTGCATATGGTGTGTGATTTCCGGAAGTCTTGAGAAAATGTGGTCTCATACTCCCTCTAATAGGATCCTCCTTTTCGCTTTACCACTTTCTTTTCCCATGCATCAATACTTTTTAGCATCCCTCCGCGTAGGCTTTAGCAACATCATTGTCAATGAATTCCTTCAACCCATTGTCTTTGAATATGGCCTCCATCCGTCAACTTATAAGATATGATAGTTATAGCTACCACAAGAGTGCATAATCTCAACCTTAAGCCATTTAGAAAACCATTTTCAATCACGAATCAGCTTGTTGCACCAAGAAAGTCTTTCTACAAATTCGAATTCTATCCAAATACGAAAATCAGCTCCTCCTTCACTATCCTGTGATTGCGTGCTTTCGATCACACATGTATAGAATTATAAAACAAGCACGCGATATCGATGGATTCAATCTGATCTAACAACGTACTAAAGCTAGATCACCGAATCACTTCATACAAATCAATTTCTGAAATTAAAAACACGATTGCCAATCACACGAAGCAAAGAAGAATCAATCAAACCACAACATAAATAATTTCGCAGAAGGGCTTGCTACTGCAAACCACACTATATTCTCGCTGATCCCACAAGGAATCATGAAACAATTACAATGCACTATCACAAGAATCTCTCTCAATATTCCTATCGTCTCACACTCGATCCAGATAAATATCGAACCAACAATTAGCCAATTCTCAAATCTCATTCTCTGATAACTACTTGCTCATGCCATTCCTAATGAATCTGCAATCCATATTCTTTTAGGAATTTCAGGCTTCCCTCAATTGCGATTTGCAGTATCATGGGCATCCCTATAGTGTTTTAACTACATCCGGGAAGCGTGCGAAAATAAAAAAATCATAGTTAACTTCCCTTTAACATTTGTCTGCGAACAGAGATCTCCACTCGAACTGAATGCATGCAGATAATAATAGTAAATCCTCAATTTCACTTGTAAAGAGTCACCCTAGTTGTGAACTAATTAATCATTCAATTCTACTCGATCTCTCACTAGTTCAATAAACAATTACAACTAGTTCAACCGACTTTAACTCACCTAACCGAGTTAATTGATTACTCATGCATTAAAACTCATGCACTTAACTTCAAATTGAACTCTAAAACAGATAGAATCACTTTGCATGCCTCCCCTAACTACCCTCATACTCAAAATTCATGAGTTATCCCAGAGTTTATCACACTCATTTAACAATTGCAAGGGATTATGAGATAAGATTACAATTTATCTTTCCAATTCAATTAAGGGATGAACTAAAATAGACATGCACGAAATTTATCCCACACTAATGTAGTTGTTGCTAAGACCTGAACGTGATCCCACACTGAGTGTAGATGCCGTGCTTGGACCCTCCCGCGTCATACACTTAGTGTGAGGTGTTGTCATGTTGGAGTAGATTTTTGATACTTTATTTCATATCTTCTCCAACTATATTTTCCACACAACTTAGGATGTGAATAGATTACACTTGATCTATTACAATTTGTCTTAGGAACACTAAAACAAGTGAAAATTCCTTCACTAAATCCATCACAAAGAATAGCTGGCATTATTTCTCATACAGTTTTTAATTAATTCAACAATTTATTTGCATAGGAAAAAAATATCAAAATAAACACACCGCAACTTTAACAAATAAAATTCTAGCTAAAAGTGACATGAGAATTGATAGCACACACACATAAAATATATTGGACAAAAGTCCCTCAAGAAACAAAATATAGGAAAAATGTTGAAAATAATGAGATTCTCAGAAATACAATGTGGATGCTTGAAATCGATCATCCACAACATAGAAAAACTAGGAAAATTTATTGAAGGGGATATACTTTGCCACTACAAGCTATTCCCCGCGACAACTTTCCCATAGAAAAAATCAACCTCCCCGAAGCCTATTTTTCACCCCTATGTGGTGGATTTCATAGTCACTATGACATCAAGCATCTAATCGGTATCCGATGAAGTCGTTATGGCTTGTGTTGCCCGACCAATTCATCTCTCCATTCCTATGGAACCTCTCGCCCGCCCTCTCGATCCGAGAACGCTCATTCTCTCTAGCAACTCAAACTCCCCATCTCTGAAGCTATTCTGAATAGCTCTATGTTTCCTCAGTGGGATAACTCCAACTCTCCTCCTCCTACCTCTTTGGATCTAGAAAATTCCTCTGGGTCACTTTCTCTGCCCCTAACTCACTACTATCCATATCAAGTCTCGTATGACTAGCTGGATTGACGCTACTCATCCAATCTAACTCAAGCTCAAGTGTCTTAAGGGTATTCTTCATCACCACATCGATCTCCTCTTATAATCCATTATTGGAGCACCAATGGAAAAAAGTAAAAACATAATCGATGGCTGACATCATCTCCGGATCAATTTGTGTTAGTTTGTAGACTATTCTCACCTTATCTTAATTAATATTAGTAATTAACCCATATTCCCTAATTTTATACTTAGGAAATATTTAAAAAATGGTTAATAATCTAAATTCGACAATTCTGAAGCCATAATTTCTAAAACGATTTCTCGCTTCCGGGAGACATCCTATATTCTAGCCTCTCCACAAACTTTGTGGGTAGAACACTTTGATGAACTACAAAAACTAACACTCCCTCTTAGCGATGAGAATGTACTTTCTAGTGCAAGCCGTGCACCTAACATAACACTTTGTCTCTTTGCAGATACTCTCGTTACATTGCTTTGATTGCGGTTGTTACTTCCAACCAACTACCGTACATTTAATTTGATATACACTACATCCGTGTCTTCGTTTGTGACACACCGTCTGTCATCGCTTTCCAACACTTCATATGCACTTGCAACTCTACTCTTTGTTGTTTATAAAACAAAATTTTTCAACTAAAAAACATCACGTACAAATATTTGAAATCATTTGCGATCATTCTGATGCACATATCACCGAGTCAATAACTGCACCACTAATTACTACATTGTCCGTATAAGCAGAGCTCACCATTGTAGTTGACTCTACACTATGCCACACTTCACTCCAGTGTCCACAACATATGACCTAGTATGCATTATAAATTTCACTCCGATTTCTCGACTACATCTACTAATGTTGATCCCATCCGCATAGTATTGTGGGCACCTATAGAGATAGTGATCGAAGAGGTGGACTCTTCAAGGATCCTTCCCATTTGGAGCTCTTTTGGGGCTACAAATCTAAGTTAAATCACATAATCTCTTGGGAGGCATATGGGAAATGCATAGAAAAGTATTCCTCCAACATGGAGGAAAACCTATCGATATATGCAAAAGTATGCCTTGGTCCTGTCCTTCTCCTCCTTGTCCTTTCCCAGAGGACACTGTCAGTAGTGACATACAGCTCACACACACCTAGATCATCTGCACCTGTACTAGAGGTATTTATCATTATTTCTATGTCTCACCCCTACTCTAGACTTGGAGCCTTAGATCCAAGGGCTACGTTCTCCTCTTTTCTGTCACCATCTCCGTCCACTGCCATTGACTTTCCTACTCATAGAGCTATTTGATAGGAGCTTCCCTCAATTCTTCCTATCGCAAGTGAGCTCACATCCGTCCCACTCTAGTAACTTCTATATGCCCAATCATGCTTTGGCAGGAAATACAGGACCAATACTATGTAAGACAAAATGTTGAGATTCCCAATATCACTAGCTTCGATGGGTTGATCCACCGCTCCAACAACAAAGGCAACTAGTCTTGGAAATACGACCTGATTAATTCTAGTAAGGAAGCGGTTTATTTCTTCCCCTTTTGCGCATCTCGCATGAATCACATATTCTCCTCTAGAAACATATCTTTGTTGCTCAGAAATTTCCCTCCTATAACGTGGAGAGCATACCTCATATGCTTTGCAATCATGTTTGCCGTGACATATATCTGATACTATAAGATCCCTGGACTCCATCCAGATCAATCGCTTCGATTGGTGCCATATCCTTCATATATTCCTTTAGTTGAATCTTCATCCTAAGGAAATACAAGTATATTTCTCAATGTAGGCTTTCGACCATATTCATCTTAGCAGATTAAGGACATCTTTCCTTCCGGATGAGTGTTGCTTTACAGACTCAATCTAACATATTATAGATCACAAAGCCTCCAGTGCCCATCTCAACGAATCTCGTTGTAAAAACTCCCTCTTCATTCAACTTGTCAGCCGCTCTATAAACCACTCCCCTTTTACGAGAATATTTTCTCACAATTGGTATTCCAATCTAGAAAGTAAAATCGAAGTTATTAAGACTAGAAGTTCCTTGAGGAGATTTTCCCCTAAACCGTGAGATTGCTTCTCTTTCTTTTCCCCCAAACATTGGCTCATATCTAGCGAACTATTGTAAAACCACTACATCATACTAGAGATATGCATCAACTAGCAAAAATATAATTTACTTCCCTCTCCCTATGGAATCAATTGATATGAAAATTTCTATTTTTTTCTACTAAAAAAAATCGTGATTCCTTAGGTGAAATCAGTCTTCTCGAGAAAAAAAATATGTTGCCCCTAGGAATTTTGGCTCTCTGTATTTTTGCCTCTACGCATTTGAGAAAAGAAACATCTTCGAACACTATCAGCTACTCAGTAGACATACTATTATCTCCGGGTCTCTCCCCCGCAATTGACATGCATACTCAAGAAATCGATTTGCCAAGAAATCGAACTCGCTTCAAGTCGTCTCAAGTATATTCTCTCATCATCACATCGAGTCTCCTCTTATAATTCACTATTGGAGCACCAATGAAAAGTATTAAAACAAAATCAATGGATAGGGTCATCTCTTGATCGATCTTTGCCAACTCTTAAGAAAGCCAGGTTTAGTTTCTACTTTGATTTTGTATACATAATGTGTACGAAAAACAAATACTATATACTTTTATATTTATATGGATGATTTATTGGCCCAACAAAATCCATACCCATTTTTCACAAAAGGTTGTGCATATCTGGGTTTGTAGAGGCATTTTCATCTAATGGAATATGATTTCCTATTCTTTCACGACTATCACATATTGTTGACATATTATTTGGAAATATTTAAAAATATATGTGACAATAATATCCCGAAAGAATGATATTGTAAGTAGTTCTTTTGTCGCTAACTAGTCTCCGTATGGCTCATCATGAGCAATGTTTCAGAGTTTTTTGGTACTTCATCTCCTCGAACACACATTTGAGTGATGAAATCATGTCCAGTTTTGTACAAGTATCCATCTATCCAAGAATAACATGCACTGGTTTTGATAACTTTTTTATTTTCCCTCAATTATAATTGTGGATGTAATTTTATTGTAGCTAAATAATCGGAAATATATGAAAACTAAGGTGTTTTGGTAGATACTGCAAAAAGATACTCACCGAGAAACTAATCTTTGACAGGAATATCATCATTATTATTTTTTGTTCTAGTAGTAAATGCTCATATCGTCATTTTCTCTTTAAGTTCTATATCAAGAATAGTAATGTTGAATTCTTGTAATAATAAAAACAATATTGTAATTCTACCATTAGTAGTTGGTTTTTTCATTAAATATATAATAACACAATTATATGAATGAATTAAAGTTTCATAACTAGTGATATAATGAAGAAACTTATTGATGACATGCACAACAACTAAAAACTCCTTTCTTATTACAGTGTAATTTAACTCAATTGGAGTCAAATTTGTGCTTGTATAGTGTAGTGTCCCTTATTAATGAGATAGCTTTGATGACACTTAGAGATGGTGATTTTGATATGATATTATGTATGAAAGACTTATGTACATGCTTATATGCTATGACCTGGTTTGGGTCACTTGGTTGTTGATCGTGCTTATGATAATATCTACTGATTACGTGCACACAGGATTATTATGTGATTTTTGGTTAAGAGAATATGTAGTGATGTTTTTTCTCTCTTTTAGTATCCTATTTTTGGACATAGGTGTATGACACATGAATGGTGATTCGTAATTGAGACACAGATCCATGGACAATCATGTGATTTATGTGGGAAATCATATGGTTAATTATGATTTTATGGATGATACATGATTTGTATGATTATATGTGTGTATTCTTGTACTATAGCATGATGTGACGGGGAACTTGCGTCATTTCAACAAAGCGATTCTCCAGTTATGATAAGTGACTGTGGGAAGTCATTTCTCCAAAAACCAAAAGCAGATCACCGTGAAGTCACATGCCATAATATTTATAAAATTTGAATGAAAGTTAACTATGAATCATTTGATTTATTTGAGTCAATGAGATTGTGATGTGTGAAGGTCTTGAAGAAGATCCTACCATACGAACCATCGATGATGGTATAAGCTCACAATCAATACGTTAAGGTAGAAACGCGGAGATCAAAGTAGAATGAATGAGAAGCCATGGAAATTAGGGCGCAGAGTCCTACAATCCATGAAATATAAAGACGTGGAGTCTTGGATATATAAAGATAAAAAGGATTAGGACGCGGAGTCCTAAATCACATGAAATATAAAGACGTGGGTCTTAAATATATAAGAGAAATATTTGGGGCGCGTAGTCCCAGAATATTTAAAAAAGATCAAGGTGTGGGAGATCTTGGATCTAGAGTAGAAATCGTCAGAGCAGCAGGAGTCCTCAATCTACTAAGGCATGAAGATGCATAAAAATAGGAGTCTGGGAATCCCTATTATCCGGAAGAAAAATACCACTCATGGGAAACTGCGTGAGATTAATTTCCCACAGTAATAATCTGATTATTCCCTACCAGGTGGAGTGACTTTCTAAAAAATAGAAATCATGTCTACCATTTCAAGTATGACTTTCCAAAAAATAGTAGATCTACCTCCATTATCAATGGGTAAACAAGTATTCTCACTTGAAGGAAAATCACTTAAATTATGATTAATGCAATTGTAATAGTTCCTCATTCTCGAGCTTAATCCGTCAATATTATTAACATGTATTAATATTAATATTATCCTTTATGAGATTATGATATTATTATTAAAAGGAAATTATATCTCCTCAATCACTTCACACCTCTCTCCTTCATCACGTCTCCTATGGCTCTATGTAACTCTCTCTATTTTAAATATTACATTACACTCTCTTTTATGCACTCATCAAGGAATGGCATATATCCTCTTACACTCATTAAATATATGTCATACAATATTCTTACACTCATTAAATATGTGTCATAAAATATTCTCATACACTCACTTTAATGCATATGTTACACTACTCCTTAATATCACGACATGCATACCTCTCCTTAATGGCATAAGTTACACTCTCTAAAAGGAATACTAATGCATGCATATTACTCCTTTATGACAGAAATTATTGCTCCTCCTATATATGAGTCTCATGTATTCTCATTTTAGAGGGAGGGGAGGGTAATGCCAAGAGTGGAAGAGACTTGAGGAATACTATGAGAGGGAGAGATATGAGAGTATCCAATTACTCCAAAACAAAGTCCGAATTTCTTACTAATCATACTAAGTATCTATTGAGGTTGAACATGAGTGGTATTTTCAGAGGTAAAAGTGAAACAACTATTTTCCTTAGTTTTCCTTTGCATCTCTCTCTCTCTCTACTACTGTATTTTGGTGCACGTTTTGTGAGATTTTACATCGCCTGTAAGGAGTTCTAGTGGGGAGGAGTTATCCCCCTGATATGAGTTGGGTGGAAAACACGATGCATTTAAATGAGTTGGTTAAGGGATCGAAGGTGGATGTCATATTCTCATACGATTCTGAGTCGAAATATCTCTTCGGTATAATTTCACATTGTCCTAAAAATTAACATGTATGGATTTTAGCATAAAATAAAAAGGTAGACATTTAAATTGTTTGTAAGCATCTAATTTTGGTTTAGGCTTATGTTATCTAAAATATTATCGATTAAAGATTAAAAATGAAGACTACGATCAATCTATATGGATGGATGTTTAGATCTCAATATTGGAGTTATTATTACGGTATAGTTTATGGTACTAATCTGTCCCAGTATTGTAGCATTTGAGAAAGGAAAGCCAAAATATTGTTGAGAGAGTAATTTCAATAAATAAATTCGAAAAGACTTGGGTAAGTATTTACACGATTTATGGATTCGTTTCAAGTAATTAATAGATGCATATGTTTTATAAATGAGATTTGCATTAGTTTGTAAAGTGCTCTGACAAAAATCATGATATGAGTAATGTTACTAAATTTATTTATGCATGAATAAGTGCTAACTTGGCAAACTATCATCTGAAAAGTAAGAAAATGGACATGTACCCAAAATATGCTTGAGAATTACAGTAATCAACGCTTAAAAGAAAATGCAAAAATAATGGCAACTAAAAAGTATAGTTTGGAAGATCAAAGTACTTGAGGTGAGTTGGAGATAAATTTTAGTTATGACTTATGTTTCATATTCTTCAATGTTTTGTCATTCAATTTGTTTTAATAGTACCATCATAGTGATAGAAAGCCTTAATGGCTGTAGCATTCAAAGGTTTCCACGTGTTTTTTAAATTGTAGCAATTGGGTGAAAAAATGTTTGTCACTCATGTCAAATAACTTGAGCTTTCATGTGATAAAATGTTTCAAGAACTCATATGGTGGATTTAGAAATGTGTGATTTCAATGAGTAAATATATTAGTAGCATAACTCTCCGGGTTCTTTCTCATGTAGAGGTGTAGTTGTAAGTTTTCATTCCATATTTTTGACAAAAGTGATAAATGGAAAGCACTTTAGTTGCTATAAATTTTGTTGCTTTCTAAAGAATCGCATTTCTCGAAAAGTTCCGTTGGATGATTCAACTCCACTTCAGGGAGTATTCGTACCATATAGACCATTTTCACCCCAACTTTGATTTCAAAAAGTCAAGGTTTCGGACATCGATTTCCAAATCGCTCGTGTCTTTACGTGATTTGTTGTTCGTATGTAGAACGCTCCCGTTGTTTTGTTTTTCGTTTTGGTTATTTTTATATTGAACCGCCCTGATAATATTTACTAGTGATGAATCTCAATATAGTCTAACCACTTGGAAATGGTTTTTAAAGTAGTAAATGGTTGATAATTTGAAAATTTAAATAACCATATGCAACTTGTTTTATGACTCAACTATTTGTCAAAATTCTCACATGGCATGTACTCAATGCCAATATTGATGAGCTATGTTTGAAAATTTCAAATATTTATATTCATTGTATAGATTCAACAATGAATCATAATCTGATAGTCTACTAATATCTTAAGTTCAATGTATTGATACTACTTACAAAAAATAAAAAAGATGAAGTCATGTAACTTTTGGATTCATGTCATTAATTGTTGTGCAAACACCTTACAAGAGATACGGTTTGCAGAAGTGTTTGACAAAATGCCTCAATGGTCGAAACATTCAACACTTGTAAATGTGGTTTTCACAATGTTCAATCGTTTACACTCATTACGTTTATGAACCGCTTCAGTCATAAACAAAAGGCTTAAGTTAATTTAAGATTTGCAATCAAGGTATTTCTACGCATAATAACTCATCGAGTTAAAGGGACCGCGTCTGAAAATTCAAAATTGCGAAGTAATTTGTTGCAATATCACCCAATATCACATATGAATTCCTAATTATGGGATGCCAACTTCATATAATTTAATATTATCACTTTTAAGAAAATAATTCATAAGCATAGTTATTGAGTCACTCTTGAACACATTTGAAATTACAATGGAATTAACAGATTAGACTTATTGTAAATTGTGGTTCATAAAGGTTGACATTTATTCTCCCACTAAACAAATTATATTTTAAAGGTGATTTTAGTCTTTCGAGGAAGCAAGTATTATGGTTGTATTTTTTGGATCTTGATAAACCTTGAACTTGGTAGCTGTGAAAGATCAAGTTGATAGAATTTAGGGTGTAGTGTAAAGGACACCAATAACTTCTATATAAATAAATAATATAATAATAATAATAATAATAATAAAATAAAGAATAATAATAATAAATAAATGTTACATATCGCATTTTGATTTAATATAATATTTCTCTATAATAATTATGGTAGGTAAGGTGGGACCCTACATGTATGGTATCGGAGCCAAGTTACAACACTAGGCCTAATGGGTGCCAAACATGCTATTTATAGATGTGTGAATGTTGATTTTGCACGCAAGTTGAGTTCTTGTATATCTTGACTTGGAAGTATATTGGTTGCATACGAGGATATTATTATCATATATGTACATATAGCGACTCATGAAAAATTCCCTTATATTCCTTTATACTGTTAAGACACATTATCAACAATATGTTGAAAATGCTTAAAGACAGTCACGGGAAAGGATGTATCCCGAGGAAAGTTGGGGATTAAACCCAAGTATATGAATGACTTGATTTATCAATCAATGAGTGAGAGATAGGTGGAGTGAATGCATGGTTTCATATATTTTTAGTGCATCATTTTCAATGTGATATGGGATTAGTAGCCATCTTTACTAGCTGAAATTGTATCTACCAAGAAGAATATTGGATTAATTTGGACTATAGTGTGATGACCTTGGTGAGTATGCTTTGGGAATGAGTAACAAGTGTAAGGCTGAGATTCCGTTAACGTGATGGTTGAGTTCATCATGATAATTTTGAATCTTTTCGTACCTACACTAAAGGAAAATTAACTAAAAGCTACCTTGAAAGATGTCACTTTTAACTGTGAATGTAAATTCAAGAGTAATGTATGTGTATTAATTAGATGTGTTAAACTATGATTTGGGAATACATTCTTAATGAGTAAGAATGAAATTTCTCTGATTTATTTGACATGATTTTGTGTATTTTGGGTTGACATTAGGCATCAAATAACTTTAAATTACTCAAATACTAGGTTGAGGTATGAACTTCCTAATAAACAAGAGGCTTAAATGATTGGTGCATGATGGGTTGTGGAAGCCATTTTAAGGAACACTTGAATGTTATGTTTTCCTTAAGCTAATGTATGGGTGTGGAATCCATACTAGCATATATCTATGAGAAAATGTATGGGTGTGGAATCCATACTAGCATATATCTATGAGAAAATGTATGGGTGTGGAATCCATACTAGTATATATCTATGAGATAAGTATTGAGGTAGTATATGGGTGTGGAATCCATACTAAAATATATCTATGAGCTAAGAAATTCTTTTGATGGAATCTCATAGACATGATTAAGGAGTGATTATGTGTAATTAAAGTTAAATGGATAAATATTTGTAACATGAACTTGCTTGAGATTTAAATACATTATTTTATTTTTATTATAAATGAAAATATTAAGATTGGTATACTCAACACCATTAGGTGGTTTAGAACGTTTGGAATAGTTGATTTTGATATATGGAGTCAAGTGTGAACTACATATTTATCCTCTAGTATTGTAATCCTTTTGTATGTGTTGAATTTAGGTAAAATTAAACCGATTTTCGAATTCTTGAAATGTAGAAAAGGATTATTGTTATAAGTTGATGAAATAAGTTTTCTATTGGCTTAAGACAAATTAGGTCTAGGAAAGCCATAATAGCCTCTTCAGTGATTTTATCAGTTGAATATTGGTTGAATTCTATTTAGCCAAATTAATTAGAGATATTATGAGGATTGAACTCATGTATTGCTCTAAACTGTTGTTAGTTAGGCGATTGAGTCAAAATTCATATTGTTTATAAATTGTTAAGAGAATAACATGGTTAGAAGGTAAACATTTTATGTGGTGAGAACTTAAAGAAAAAGGCATGTGATTAATGAAAAGCTTAGTTGAGTTCTTGTTTTACAAGAATATGTGATTGTGATATTTTTTGAGGGATAAATTGAAAGAGAGTAAGATCACATTTTGATGAATTGGAATTCTTGCATGATTTAGAAGCCTAAGATGATTGTATTGTATTTGGAATGGAAGAGATTGTTGGATTTAGAAATTTTTTGTTGCGATGTATAGTTGTATGAGTATTTATTAGTCCTACAAAATGTTGTAATAATTTGAGAGGGTGGTAATTCTCAAGGGTTTAACTTTAGGCTAGAAATTTCCTTGTGATAGTATAAATATTATTTAGATTCAACAAGATTCATCAATTGAGAAATGTGTTGTTTTTATAGCTTGTTGTTGTGCACATATTAATAGTAAGGAATAAGACATAAAACCAAACAAATTGATTAATTATTGAATAGAAATCATGATTGATTTCATAGTTGGAAAACAAATTGACTTATAGTTATCAAGGTAGATTCAATAATATAAATACTTTATTTTCATAATTGTAAGAGTTGTTCTTGATTACAAGCCACTTTCAAAAATATATCATTAATCTACTTTCAAAATGAAGATCTTCTAACAGAGTCATTCATAATTGATTCCCAAGTTAGAGAAGTGAATAATAATGAAGATTATGCAAACTAAAGGAATGATCTATAATACATCAGTGGGTCAATGAGGACTGTATTTAACCTTAGGTTGTTAGTTAATTAAAAAAAAAAAAAATGGTGTCTTGAACCTCAAATTGTATTTTTGCCTAAAGAGTAAAAATTTAGTAAAAACTAAAGATAAATCCTAAATATTTCGATTGCAAGGATGTCTTATGGAATGAAAAGAGGAAAATTGGATTGAGAAGACATAAATCAAGTGGGATGTAAGAGTGTGTTTTATATATAACGTCATGTTTTGTTGTGTAAGAGTGGGTTTTAGATATAACATCATGTTTTGTTGCATAATTTCACTCACAATTGTATGTGGATTATTTTATGCTTATTTTATGCCAATTTGATTGTGATATGGGATGGACCGTCATTGTTGTGTATATAATCAATGTGTGTTCTATTTATAGCTTGGCAAGCTCAACATCCTACAGAACTAAGAAGATGACACATGTAGGATTCATATAGACTATGAGAAAGAAGAACATGTAGAATATCAAATTATTATAGATAAATTAAGTAGATATCATATCAATTACATACAATAGTATTTTTATATGGTACTATAAATTGTATGGCTGGTTTTGATATAGAAATATTTGGTATTTTATATCAACACATGTCTAATATGGGGTGGATATATTTTCTACTTGATTAAGAATGGTATGTTTAGTTTTCATGGAGTTGCTTCCAAACTATGGATTGACATGAAGAAAAAAAATATATATATATCAAATACATAATGTTAACAACTTATTGATAGGAGAATCTAAAAGAACTAAGTATCTTATGACCGTAGGAAAAACTTCGGGCCAAGTTTAGCCCAAGAGGGGGAGTATGTAGTGTCCCTTATTAGTGAGATAGCTTTGATGACACTTAGAGATGGTGATTTTGATATAATGATATAATATTATGCATGGCAGACTTATGTACATGCTTATATGCTATAGACTTGGTTTGGGTTGCTTGGTTGTTGTGTGCTTATGATAATATCTATGGTTGTGTGCATAAGAATTGACTTAGGTTAAGAGCATATTAGCAATGTTTTCTCTTTGAGTATCCTATTTTGGACATAGGTGGATGACATGAATGGTGATTCAAAATGAGACACACATCCATGGACAATCATGGTTATGTGGAACATATGGTTAATTATGCATTTATGGATGGATACATGATTTTTATGGATTATATGTGTATTCTTGTACTAAGCATGATGTAAGGACTTGGTCATTTCCAACAAAGATGTTATTAAGGAATATTCATGAAAGTCATTTCTCCAAAACCAAAATGACTGTGGAAGTCATGCACAATATTTGGTAAAATTTGAATAAGTTAATTATGAAATTCAATTGATTGATTTGATCATTGCGATTGTGATGTGTGCAGGTCTTGGAAGAAGACCTTACCAACGAACCATCAGATGGGTATAAGCTCACAATCAATACCTTAAGGTGAAACGCGGAGTTTCAAAGTAGAATAGATGAGAAGCCATGGAAATTAGGGCGCGGAGTCCTAAATCCATGAAATATAAAGACTTGGAGTCTTGGATATATGATAAAAGGATTAGGATGCGGAGTCCTAAATCCATGAAATATAAAGACGCGGAGTCTTGAATCTATAATGAAATGGCTGGGGCACGGAGTCCATAATATTTAAAAAGATCAAGGTGTGGAATCTGATTCCTAGGAGTAGATCGCATGGGAGTCTCAATCTTGTCAAGGCAGCTAAGATACAGATAGGGGGCAAGAATCCCAGCTTTATCCTGAAGAGTGACTGCTTCATCAAGGGCAACGTAGGATGAATTTCCCTTTCATACTCCAATTTAACAGTTTTGGAGTGACTTTCTAAAAATAGAAAGTCATGTCTACCATTTCAAGTATGACTTTCCAAAAATAGTAAATCACCTCCAATCAATGGGTAAACAAGTATACTTGAAGGAAACCACTTAAATTATGATTTAACCCATCTGTAATAGTTCAATCTCGACTTAATCCTCAATATTATTAATATTATTAATATTAATATTATCCTTTATGAGATTATGATATTATTATTAAAAGGAAATTATATCTCCTCAATCACTTCACACCTCTCTCCTTCATCACTCTCATGGCTCTATGTAACTCTCTCTATTTTAAATATTACATTACACTCTCTTTTATGCACTCATCAAGGAATGGCATATTCCTCTTACACTCATTAAATATATGTCATACAATATTCTTACACTCATTAAATATGTGTCATAAAATATTCCTCTTACACTCACTTTAATGCATATGTTACACTCTCCTTAAATAAGGCATGCATACCTCTCCTTAATGGCATAAGTTACACTCCTCTAAATGGAATACAATGCATGCATATTACTCCTCCTTTATGACAAGAATTTGTTGCTCCTCCTATATAGGAGTTTCATGTATTCTCATTTGAGGGGAGAGGGGGTAATGCCAAGAGTGGAAGAGACTTGAGGAATATTGTGAGAGGGAGAGGTATGGAGAGTATCCAATTACTTCCAAAACAAATCTGAATTTCTTACTAATCTACTAAGTATCTATTGAGGTTGAACATGAGTGGTATTTAGAGGAAGTGAAAACTATCTTCCTTAGTTTTTCTTGCATCTTTCTCTCTACTATTGTATTTTGGTATTGTTTGTGAGCTTTTATAGCTCGGGGGTTCCAGGGGGAGGAGTTCTCCCTGGATATGGTTGGGTGGAAAACTCGATGGTTCAAATCAGTTGGTTAAGGGATCGAAGGTGGATCATATTCTCAATGATTGGAGCTGAATATCTCTTCAGGTATAGTTTCCATTGTCTTAAAATTATAGTATATCTTTAGCATAAAATAAAAAGTAGACATTTAAATTGTTGTAAGAATCTAATTTTAGTTTAGGCTTATGTTATCTAAAATATTATTGATTAGCTAAAAATGAAGACTAGATCAATCTATATGTATGGATGTTTAGATCTCAATATTGGAGTTATTATTGGTATAGTTTATGGTACTAATCTTGGTATTGTAGAATTTGAGAAAGGAAAGCCAAATATTGTTGAAGGTAATTTCAATAAATAAATTCCAAAGGACTTGGGTAAGTATTTCACGATTTATGGTTCTGTTTCAAGTAATTAATAGATGCATGTTTTATAAATGGTTTTAGGATAGTTTGCAAAGTGTTTGACAAAATCTGTGAATGAGTAATGTTATAAATTTATTTATGCACGAATAAGTGATAACTTGCAGAAGTAAGAAAATGGACATGTATCCAAAATATGCTTGGAGGAATTACAGAATCAACTCTTAAAAGAAAATGCAAAAATAATGGCAACTAAAGTATAGTTTGGAAGATCAAATGCTTGAGGTAAGTTGGAGATAAATTTTAGTTATGGCTTATGTTTCATATTCTTCAATGTTTTGTTATTCAATTTGTTTTAATAGTACTATCATAATTTTGATAGAAAGCCTTAATGGCTGTAGCATTCAGGGCTTCCATGTGTTTTTTAAATTGTAGCAATTGGTGAAAAAAGTTTGTCACTCATGTCAAATGAATTAGCTTGTGGGTGATAAAATGTTTCAAGAACTCATATGGTGGATTTAGAAATGTGTGATTTCAATGAGCATATATTAGTAGCATAACTCTGGGTTCTTTTTCCTCATGTAGAGGTGTAGTTGTAAGTTTTCATTCCATATGTTTGACAAAAGTGATAAATGAAGCATTTAGGCTATAAATTTTGTTGTTTTAAAGAATCGCATTTCTAGGCGTTCCTGTTGTGATTCAACTCCACTTCAGGGGGTATCCGTACCAATAGACCATTTCACCCCAACTTTGATTTCAAAAATCAAGGTTTCGGACATCGATTTCCAAATCTGCTCTGTTTTGCAGATTTGTTGTTGCATGTAGAACCGCCTGTTGTTTTGTTTTTTTGTTTGGTTATTTTTATATTGGAACTGCCTGATAATTTATAGTGATGAATCTGATATAGGCTAACCACTTGGAAATGGTTTTTAAAGTATAAATGGTTATAATTTGAAAATTTAAATAACCTTGCGGCAACTTGTTTTATGACTGCCAACTATTTGTCAAAATTCCTCAATGGCTGTACCTTACAATATTGTGAGCTATGTTTGAAATTTCTAAATATTTATATTCATTGGTATAGATTCAACAATGAATATGACTGATAGTCTACTAATATCTTAAGTTCAATTATTGACACTACTTACAAAAAAAAAATGAAGTCATGTAAATTTGGATTCATGTTAGCTAATTGTTGTGAAAACACCTTAAAGAGATAATGGTTGTAAGTGTTTGACAAAATGCCTCAATGGCTGTACATTCCATACTTGTAAATTGGTTTTCATAATATTCAATTGTTGCATCTAATTACTTTTATGAACCGTCCATAAAACAAAAGGCTTAAGTTCATTTAAGATTTGCAATCAAGGTATTTCTAGCGTAATAACTCATTGAGTTAAAGGGTCTCACTGAAAAGTCAAAATTGCAGTAAGTAATTTGTTGCAATATCAGCTCACATATGAATTCCTAATTATGGGATGCCAACTCTATATAATTTAAATTATCCTTTTAAGAAAATAATTCATAAGCATGTTATTAGTCACTCTTGAACACATTTAATTACAATGGAATTAACAATTAGCTTATTGTAAATTGTGGTTTATAAAGGTTGACATTTATTCCTCCCACTAAACAAATTATATTTTAAAGGTGATTTTAGTCTTGAGAAGCAAGTATTATGGTTGTATTTTTTGGATCTTGATAAACCTTGAACTTGGTAGCTTTGAAGATAAGTTGATAGAATTTAGGGTGTAGTGTAAAGGACACCAATAACTTCTATATAAATAATAATAATAATAATAATAAAATAAAGAATAATAATAATAAATAAATTTAAAAAAAAAAAAATATCGCATTTTGATTTAATATAATATTTCTCTATAATAATTATGGTAGGTAAGGTGGGACCTTACATATGGTATCGGAGCCAAGTTACAACACTAGGCCTAATGGGCCAACATGCTTATTTGTAGATGTATGAATGTTGATTTTGCATGCAAGTTGAGTTCTTGTATATCTTGACTTGGAAGCATATTGGTTGCATAGAGGATATTATTATCATTATGTCATTTAGCGACTCATGAAAAAAAAAAAATTCCCTTATATTCCTTTATATTTTGTTAAGACACATTATCAACAATATGTTAAAATGCTTAAAGACATGCTGGGAAAGGATGTGCTTGAGAAAGTTGGGGTTAAACCCAAGTATGTGAATGACTTGATTTTCAATCAATGAGTGAGATAGGTGGAGTGAATGCATGGTTTCATATATTTTTAGTGCATCATTTTCAATGTGATATGGGATTAGTAGCCATCTTTACTAGCTGAAATTGTATCTACCAAGAAGAATATTGGCTTAATCTGGACTATAGTGTGATGACCTTGGTGTGTATGCTTTGGGAATGAGTAACAAGTGTAAGGCTGAGATTCCGTTAACGTGATGATTGAGTTCATCATGATAATTTTGAATCTTTTCGTACCTGCACTAAAGGAAACTTAACTAAAAGCTACCTTGAAAGATGTCACTTTTAACTGTGAATGTAAATTCAAGAGTAATGTATGTGTATTAATTAGATGTGTTAAAATATGATTTGGGAATACATTCTTAATGAGTAAGAATGAAATTTATATGATTTCTTTGACATGATTTTGTGTATTTTGGGTTGACATTAGGCATCAAATAACTTTAAATTACTCAAATACTAGGTTGAGGTATGACCTTCCTAATAAACAAGAGGCTTAAATGATTGGTGTATTATGGGTTGTGGAAGCCATTTTAAGGAACACTTGAATGCTATGCTTTCCTTAAGCTAATGTATGGGTGTGGAATCCATACTAACAACAGGCTTAAATGATTGGTGCATGATGGGTTGTGGAAGCCATTTTAAGGAACACTTGAATGCTATGCTTTCCTTAAGCTAATGTATGGGTGTGGAATCCATACTAACATATATCTATGATCTAATGTATGGGTGTGGAAACCATAATAGTATATATCTATGAGATAAGTAATGAGGTAAGGTATGGGTGTGGAATCCAAAGTAAAATATATCTATGAGCTAAGTAATTCTTCTAGTTAAAATATTTTGATGGAATCTGATATTCATGATTAAGGAGTGATTATGGGTAATTAAAGTTAAATGGATAGAGATTTGTAACACAAATTTGCTTGAGCTTTAAATCCATTATTTTATTTTTATTACAAATGAAGATACTAAGATTGGTATACTAAACACCATTAGGTGGTTTAGAATGTTTGGAATAATTGACTTTGATATATGGAAGTGTGAACTAGATATCTATCCTCTAGTATTGTTATCCTTTTGTATGTATTGAATTTAGGTAGAACTAAAATGACTTTCAAATTCTTGAAATGTAGAAAAAGATTATTGTGATAAGTTTATGAAATAAATTTTCTATTGGCTTAAGACAAATTAGGTCTAGGAAAGCCATAATAGTCTCTTTAATGATTTTATCAGCTGAATATTGGTTGCATTCTATTTAACCAAATTAATTAGAGAAATTATGAGGATTGAACTCATGTAATTCTCTAAACTATTGTTAGTTAGGCGATCGCGTCAAAATTCAAATTATTTATAAATTGTGAAGAGAATAACATGTTTAGAAGGTAAATATTTTATGTGGTGAGAACTTGTTTTATTTGAAATTAAAGAAAAAAAAAAAGCATGTGATTAATGAAAAGCTTAGTTGAGTTCTTGTTTTAAAAGAATATGTGCTTGTGATATTTTTTGAGGGAGAAATTGAAGGAGAGTGAGATCACATTTTGATTGATTCGAATTATTGCATGATGATTGTATTATATGTGGAATGGGGGAGATTGTTTGATTTAGGAATTTTGTGTTGGGATGTATAGTTGTATGAGTATTTATTAGTCCTATAGAATGTTGTAATAATTTGAGAGGGTGGTAATTCTCCTTAAAGAAAAAGCGTTAACTTTAGGCTAGAAATTCCCTTGTGATAGTCTAAATCTTATTTAAATTTGACAAGATTCATCACATTTTGAGAAATTTATGGTTTTCATAGTTTGTTGTTGTGTACGTATTAATAGTAAGGGATAAGACATGAAAGCAAATGAATTGATTAATTACTGAATAGAAATCATGAGCGATTTCATAGTTGGAAAACAAATTGACTTAGAGTTATCAAGGTAGATTCAGTAATATAGATACCATATTTGCATAATTGTGAGATTTGTTCTTGATTAAAATTCATTTTCAAAAAGATATCATTAATCTGCTTTCAAATGAAGATCTTCTAATAGATTCATTCATAATTGATTCTCAAGTTAGAGAAGTGACTAATAATGAAGATTATGGAAACAAAAAGGAATGATCTATAATACATAAGTGGGTCAATGAGGATTGTATTTAACCTTAGGTTGTTAGTTAAAAAAAAAAAACAAAAACAAAAATGGTGCCTTGAACCTCAAATTGTATTTTTTTTTCCTAAAGAGTAAACGTTTAGTAAAAACTAAAGATAGATCCTAAATATTTCGATTGCAAGGATATCTTATGAAATGAAAAGAGGAAAAATGGATTGAGAAGACATAAATCAAGTGGGATGTAAGAGTTTGTTTTAGATATAACGTCATGTTTTGTTGTATAAGATTGGGTCTTATATATAACATCATGTTTTGTTACGTAATTTCACTAACAATTGTATGTGGATTATTTTATGCTTATTGTATGCCAATTTGATTGTGATATGGTATGGACCATCATTGTTATGTATACAACCAATGTGTGTTCTATTTATAGCTGGGCAAGCTCAACATCTTACAGAACCAAGAACATGACACATGTAGGATTCATATAGACTATGAGAAAGAAGAACATGTAGAATATCAAATTATTATAGATAAACTAAGTAGATATCATATCAATTACATACAATAGTATTTTTATATGGTACTATAAATTGTATGGCTGGTTTTGATATAGAAATATTTGGTATTCTATATCAACACATGTCTAATATGGCGTGGATATATTTTCTACTTGATTAAGAATGGTATGTTTAGTTTTCATGGAGTTGCTTCCAAACTATGGATTGGCATGAAGAAAAAAATATATATATATATCAAATACATAAGGTTAACAGCTTATTGATGGGAGAATCTAAAAGAACTAAGTATCTTATGACCGTAGGAAAAACTTCGGGCCAAGTTTAGCCCAAGAGGGGGAGTATGTAGTGTCCCTTATTAGTGAGATAGCTTTGATGACACTTAGAGATGGTGATTTTGATATGATATTATGTATGAAAGACTTATGTACATGCTTATATGCTATGACCTGGTTTGGGTCACTTGGTTGTTGTGTGCTTATGATAATATCTATGGTTGCGTGCACAAGAATTGATTTTGGTTAAGAGAATATTAGCGATGTTTTCTCTTTTGGTATCCTATTTTGGACATAGGTGTATGACGTGAATGGTGATTCAGAATTGAGACACAGATCCATGGACAATCATGGTTATGTGGAACATATGGTTAATTATGATTTATGGATGATACATGATTTGTATGATTATATGTGTGTATTCTTGTACTAAGCATGATGTGGCAGGGGACTTGGTCATTTCCAACATGGATGCTCAAGTTATGAATGACTGCGGAAGTCATTTCTCCAAAACCAAAATGACTGTGGAAGTCATGCACAATATTTGGTAAAATTTGAATAAGTTAATTATGAATCATTTGATTTATTTGATCAATGAGATTGTGATGTGTGAAGGTCTTGGAAGAAGACCTTACCAATGAACCATCAGATGGGTATAAGCTCACAATCAGTACCTTAAGGTGAAACGCGGAGTTTCAAAGCAGAATAGATGAGAAGTCGTGGAAATTAGGGCGCGGAGTCCTAAATCCATGAAATATAAAGACGTGGAGTCTTGGATATATGATAAAAGGATTAGGACGCGGAGTCCTAAATCCATGAAATATAAAGACGTGGAGTCTTGAATATATAAGGAAATATTTGGGGCGCAGAGTCCTGAATATTTAAAAATATCAAGGTGTGGAATCTTGGATCTTTAGAGTAGATCAGGGCGCGGAGTCCTCAATCTACTAAGGCATGAAGATGCATACAATAGGGGTGCGGAATCCCTATTATCCAGAAGAAAAATACCACTCATGGGCAACTCGTAGATGAATTTCCTTAATAATCTAATTCCTAACAGTTTTGGAGTGACTTTCTAAAAATAGAAAGTCATGTCTACCATTTCAAGTATAACTTTCCAAAAATAGTAAATCACCTCCAATCAATGGGTAAACAAGTATACTTGAAGGAAAATCACTTAAATTATGATTAATCAATTGTAATAGTTCAATCTCGACTTAATCCTCAATATTATTAATATTATTAATATTAATATTATCTTTTATGAGACTATGATATTATTATTAAAAGGAAATTATATCTCCTCAATCACTTCACACCTCTCTCCTTCATGACTCTCATGGCTCTATGTAACTCTCTCTATCTTAAATATTACATTACACTCTCTTTTATGCACTCATCAAGGAATGGCATATTCCTCTTACACTCATTAAATATATGTCATAAAATATTCCTACACTCATTAAATATGTGTCATAAAATATTCCTCTTACACTCACTTTAATGCATATGTTACACTCTCCTTAAATAAGGCATGCATACCTCTCCTTAATGGCATAAGTTACACTCCTCTAAAAGGAATACAATGCATGCATATTACTCCTTTATGACAAGAGATTATTGCTCCTCCTATATATGAGTCTCATGTATTCTCATTTAGGGGGAGGGGGGGGTAATGCCAAGAGTGGAAGAGACTTGAGGAATACTGTGAGAGGGAGAGATATGGAGAGTATCCAATTACTTCCAAAACAAATCTGAATTTCTTACTAATCTACTAAGTATCTATTGAGGTTGAACATGAGTGGTATTTTAGAGGAAGTGAAAACTATTTTCCTTAGTTTTCCTTGCATCTCTCTCTCTCTACTGCTGTATTTTGGTACTGTTTGTGAGATTTTACAGCTCGGGGGTTCTAGGGGGAGGATTTCTCCCTGGATATGGTTGGGTGGAAAACCGGATGGTTCAAATGAGTTGGTTAAGGGATCGAAGGTGGATCATATTCTCAACGATTGGAGCTGAATATCTCTTCAGGTATAATTTCCATTCTCCTAAAATTATAGTATAGATTTAGCATAAAATAAAAGGTAGACATTTAAATTGTTGTAAGCATCTAATTTTGGTTTAGGCTTATGTTATCTAAAATATTATTGATTAGTTAAAAATGAAGAGTAGATCAATCTATATGTATGGATGTTTAGATCTCAATATTGGAGTTATTATTGGTATAGTTTATGGTACTAATCTTGGTATTGTAGCATTTGAGAAAGGAAAGCCAAATATTGTTGAAGGTAATTTCAATAAATAAATTCCAAAAGACTTGGGTAAGTATTTCACGATTTATGGTTTTGTTTCAAGTAATTAATAGATTCATGTTTTATAAATGGTTTTAGGATAGTTTGCAAAGTGTTTGACAAAATCTGTGAATGAGTAATGTTATAAATTTATTTATGCACGAATAAGTGCTAACTTGCAGCTTACATCAGAAGTAAGAAAATGGACATGTACCCAAAATATGCTTGGAGGAATTACAGAATCAACCCTTAAAAGAAAATGCAAAATAATGGCAACTAAAGTATAGTTTGGAAGATCAAATGCTTGAGGTAAGTTGGAGATAAATTTTAGTTATGGCTTATGTTTCATATTCTTCAATGTTTTGTTATTCAAGTTGTTGTAATAGTACTATTAGAATTTTGACAGAAAGCCTTAATGGTTGTAGCATTCAAGGCTTCCATGTGTTTGTTAAATTGTAGCAATTGGTGCAAAAAGCTTGTCACTCATGTCAAATGAATTAGCTTGTGGGTGGTAAAATGTTTCAAGAACTCATATGGTGGATTTAGAAATGTGTGATTTCAATGAGCATATATTAGTAGCATAACTTTGGGTTGTTTTTCCTCATGTAGAGGTGTAGCTGTAAGTTTTCATTCCATATGTTTGACAAAAGTCATAAATGAAACATTTAGGCTATAAATTTTGTTGTTTTAAAGAATCGCATTTCTGGACGTCCCTGTTGTGATTCAGCTCCACTTCAGGGGGTATCCGTACCAATAGGCCATTTCACCCCAACTTTGATTTCAAAAATCAAGGTTTCGGACATCAATTCCCAAATCTGCTCTGTTTTGCAGATTTTCTGTTGCATGTAGAACCGCCTGTTGTTTTGTTTTGCTGTTTGGTTCTTTTTATATTGGAACTGCCTGATAATTTATAGTGATGAATATGATATAGGCTAACCACTTGGAAATGGTTTTTAAAGTATAAATGGTTAATAATTTTAAAATTTAAATAACCTTACGACAACTTGTTTTATGACTGCCAACTATTTGTCAAAATTCCTCAATGGTTGTACCTTACAATATTGTGAGCTATGTTTGAAATTTCTAAATACTTATATTCATTGGTATAGCTTCAACAATGAATATGGCTGATAGTCTACTAATATCTTAAGTTCAATTATTGACACTACTTACAAAAAAAAAAAAATGAAGTCATGTAACTTTGGATTCATGTTAGCTAATTGTTGTGAAAACACCTTAAAGAGATAATGGTTGCAAGTGTTTGACAAAATGCCTCAATGGCTGTACATTCCATACTTGTAAATTGGTTTTCATAATGTTCAATGGTTGCATCTAATTACGTTTATGAACCATCCATAAAACAAAAGGCTTAAGTTAATTTAAGATTTGCAATCAAGGTATTTCTAGCATAATAACTCATTGAGTTAAAGGGTCTCCTTGAAAAGTCAAAATTGCAGTAAGTAATTTGTTGCAATATCAGTTCACATATGAATTCCTAATTATGGGATGCCAACTCTATATAATTTAAATTATCCTTTTAAGAAAATAATTCATAAGCATGTTATTAGTCACTCTTGAACACATTTAATTACAATGGAATTAACAATTATCTTATTGTAAATTGTGGTTCATAAAGGTTGACATTTATTCCTCCCACTAAACAATTTATATTTTAAAGGTGATTTTAGTCTTGAGAAGCAAGTATTATGGTTGTATTTTTTGGATCTTGATAAACCTTGAACTTGGTAGCTTTGAAGATAAGTTGATAGAATTTAGGGTGTAGTGTAAAGGACACCAATAACTTCTATATAAATAATAATAATAATAATAATAATAATAATAAAATAAAATAAAATAAAGAATAATAATAATAAATAAATTAAAAAATAAAAAATATCGCATTTTGATTTAATATAATATTTCTCTATAATAATTATGGTAGGTAAGGTGGGACCTTACATATAGTAAATATCATAAGGAGTTAAATATTTTTGTCCCAACGCGGCTCCTAAAGTTGTATCTAAAGCATCAATAGAAATGTGGAAAGGGAGATACCAATTAGGTCCTCTTAAAATCGGTGTTTCAGTAATCTTGTTTCAATGTCTCAAATTATTTTTTACAGTGAGAATTCCAAACAAATTCACAATATTTTGTAAGAAGCATGAAAAGTGGAGAAGCTATTTTTGTGAAGTTTTCTATGAATATTCTATAATAATAAGTAAATCCGAGAAAAATTCTAACATCTTATTGACAAAAAAGAATTGAAATTTTAGAAATTAATTCTACTTTAGATGTATTCACTTTAATACCATCACTTGAAACATGGTGACCTAAAAACTTGCCTTCATTGAACATCATCAAAATAAATCATGGCTTAATCTATAGGGAGATACTTTTGAGGAAGCTATTGAAAATTTGGAAAAATTTCTTATTAGATGTAAATAAGAAAACCTTTTGTAATGTCATCCACCTAAAATTTCACACAATAATGAATTAGATCAAAAAATATACCTAAAAATTCTCTCTGAAATGTGGCAGGTATATTACATAATCCAAAGGGAATTACCCTGTAGGCATATGTTCCCCAAGGGCCTCAAAGTAGTTTTATCTGGATCTTTTGGTGTTATCTGGATTTGGTTATATCCAATAAAACCATCCAGAAATGAATTTTTTCTTCCCTGCCAAGGTACCTAATACTTGATCTATAAAAGGTAGTGGAAAATGATATTTTAAAGTAGCTTTGTGTAATTGCATGTAGTCAATACACACACTCCATTTCCCATTTTTCTTTAGAACAATAACTAAAGGTGACACCCATTGACTATCCGATATTGGATAGATGAAATTCACATTAAGTAACTTTTGTAAATCCTCCTAACAATTTCTCTCAGATTAGGGTCCATCCTTCTCTAAGTTTCTCTAACTAGTTTGGCATTTTCCTGGATATTGACAAAGATATTTTTGAACAATTGGCTTCCCCATCATAATATCCACAATTTTCTCTACTAATTGGAAATTTTTAACATCTTTTATTTATCTCCTTGGTTTTATAATGCATATATCCTTAACAATTTTTGAAGATATTGGTATTTCCTTTATAGCTTGAAGTAAAGGAATTTTGATGCAAATATTCTTGAGTTAATCTAGCATAGTGTAATCTGACAGAAACATTTTCCTTTCTATTCCTTTATAAATTTTAAGACTTTCACGAAAATATTGATCCTGTAAGGAAGTATAAGTGTTTTCTACTAAAGGAACTTCTAGGAGCTTGTTTTATTTGATAATCCTTTGATTGTACATGAACATATTTTTTTACAGGAGTATTTTCTTGATCAAGATTTTGATCTTTTTCCTGAACTTTATCTTATTTAGATTTTTGGATGGAAATTATTGGTGATTTATTTTGAAGAACCCTACAAGATCTAATTTGAGCATCATTTAGACTTAATGTGGTTATCATAAAAGCTTTAAAATTTTATTCTTGAACACTATAGACAACTTGTTGAGTTTTATTATCTGGATTTGGGAGTGGTTGGGAAGGTAGTTGATTGGATTGCAAAGGAAATGGTAATAAAAGTTTTTAATGTGTATTTTAGAATTGAGGGCATTTATTTGGTTGAGGAGGATATTGTTGTGGTGGAAAAGAAGAATAAGGTTCTTAGAATTGAGGATATTGAGGATATTTTTGTAAGAATTTTTCCAACCTTGTGCCCAAGATGGATTTTGAGGTGGTGGGGGCGAAGGTTTCCAATGCATGGGTGTCGTCCAATTATTTTTTGGTTTTGCATATGATTTAGTATTGAAACCTCCAGTCATATTTGGTTGTTGATTTTTCCGGGAAAATTTTTAAGGATGGAAGTTTATCTCAAAGTTTAAAAACCTTGGCGAATCTTACTAGTCCCTAATATGTGAATTGTAAAAATTTTGGCAATATTTTTTTAGAAATATTATATTTCAAATGATTTTATATTAGTCAATATAATATTTTGGCAATTTTTAATGTAAAATAATGGTGTACTGTAAAATTTTGGTGAATCATTTTAGAAAAAAATGGAATTTGGCGAATCTTTTTTTTTTTTAAAGCATGGAAAATTAGCCCACATGCGAATATTAGCCCCTAAAATTTTCCCTGGATTTTTCCATGGCCTTTTAGCAATAAAACAAAGTGATTTAGCTTGGTTTGTTTCAGCATCATCTTGAAAAACAACTTTGAGACGCGGTATTGAGGGGCATTCATTTGTATTATAATTTTAAGCATATATCACACAAATTTCAATGCTATAAAGGGAGCATTATTTTAAGGAAAGATTTTCCCTACATCTGGGAGAAATAATAGATAATGCAACATTCTCAACTTTTTGTGTGTTTTGTATCTTAAGAGTATCTAGTTGCTCACTAAGACTCCCAAGGATATATTTTTTGAAATTATCAAGAAAATTTCCTATTTCAACTCTTCTTACTATTCCAATTACAAATTTACTAATTTTGTACATAACAGGGTCCCCTGGAATTTTACGAGTTCTAGATTTTCCCCTTGAAATATGTTTAGAAAAATCACAAATTTCACCAAATGAAAGTTGAGAAACATATAATTCGCCTGTTAAATTGAGAAGATAAATCCATTCATCTACGATGGATTGTAACAAAAGATATTTTAATGTTTCATCATATAATTCATGCATTCTAACCTTTTTAACATTATATGAAAATATTTCAACAAGGTCATCAAGGCTTTCATCCTCTTTTTGCATCAACTTAAAGACTTCATCTTTAAGGTTATGTGGCATGCCATAATCCTTATATTTTTATAAGAACACATTTTTCATTCCTTCACATTTTATAGTAGTATGTGTTCCTAATTCAATGAACCATTTAAGTGCCCCATCCTTAAGAGTAGTTAGAACTAATTTCAAATTCTGAGGATCAATTAAGTAGTCATAAAACCTACGTAAATATTCAAACTCAAAAATAAATGTTTGAGGATATTGATTTTTTAAACCATGGAAATTAGGGAGGATATAAGGTGAATTGTTTTTCATTGTGGCTATGGTTTCTTCATCAATAATATGGAATCCATAAGGATTGGTTATCCTCTGCCACATCTACCACCTCCTCATCCTCCTCCTCCTATATTTCCTCCTCTACCTCTTCCAAGTGCAATCCTAAGTTCACCATTTACATTGTGTACTTCTCCTTCTCCTCCCCCTGCCATTGTAGATTCCTCGAAGATAATATAAGGTTCTATAATAGGATTATCTAACTCTTATTACGGTTCCTCTACTGGTGGTGTATTAATTTAAGTTTCCTCTTCTTCTTCATTAGGAACCTCATTCTTGTACTAGAAGTTGTTCTCATGTTGAACATAGAAATACTAATCCTTATTTTGGGGATGTAGCTTCTTTAACTACAACTTGGGTCGAAGAATTTGGTGAATCTCTTGTTTGGATTTAATACGTATGCACCTCAGGGAGTCTATGTCTACCCACAAGTGAATGGATATGAGTGTCAATGGATGGTGTGGCACTATGACGTCTAGCGGGAGAGAGTGGTGATATTGGGATTTAACTTCTACCTCTACTTATAAATATACCCCTAGAATAACTTTCTTTATCCATAAACTAGAAATTGCACCAAATTTTGCAAAAGAAACCCCATAAGGGAATAGCATAGGAAAGAGTAGCCTAGAATAAATAAGAAGGCAATAGCATAGGAAAGAGTAGCCCAGAAAAAATAAGATGTTGCAGAGAAGGAGCCATCGTGAAGGAATGAATGGAAAATTTTGTTCTGATGGAAGCAAATCATGGAGGTTTCAAAGATGATATTGATGATAAGAGTTATCAACCATAAAAATTTATTATAGGTTTTGAAATAGGAAATTGGAGGTGAAAACTTATATGTAAACCAACATAATATGTTAACATATATAAAAAATTTGTTCTAGATATTGAAATAGGAAATTGGGAGTGAAAATCCTTTGGTGATTAATAATCCTCTTAAACAAGCATGAAATGAGAATGTAACTCAAATAAGTTATTTTAAATACATTCAAGTACAATATATCTAGAATATATGTAAATAAATATAATTTTTATTAACAAAAATAGAGTTTACTCCAAGTTCATTTACATATCCAAGTGCCAATTGCATGCAATTTTGTTATAGATATTAAAATAGGAAATTGGGAATGAAAATCCTTTGGTGATTAATAATCCTCTTAAACAAGCATGAATGAGAATGTAACTCAAATAAGATATTTTCAATACATTCAAGTACAATCTATCTAGAATAGATGTAACTAAAAAGAATTTTGATTAACAAAAATAGAGTTTACTCCAAGTTCATCTACATATCCCAGCGGCAATTGCATGCTCATCAGAAATTGTATATGAAGAACAATAGTCTTGGTATACAAGAAAGTGAATTCCATTTTAATATGGAGACATTTTTGGAAGGAGATGTTGTTCTTTATGTTATGGTTTATTTTCTTAACTCCAAACTTGGTTTAGTCTTTCTCTATATACATAAGAAAAAAAATACAAAGTAAATTCACAAATTTAAGTTATAGTTTTATATTTTTAATTACAAATCTAGTTTCTTATTAAAATATTTTACACATATTAGGTTATTCTAAATTGATCAAGAGTATAGAATTTTTAGAGTGGTGCACTTGTATGTCCACTGAAATTCCCATGAGGTCCATCACTATGTATGGGGTTCATTGCAACCTTGGATATATTCTATGAGTTGTTGTGATTTTTTGTTTGTGGCTACAACTTATATATAGTTTTTTTTTAAGGGAAGAAATATAAAATTCATTAAAAAAAAATCCAAAATAGTATGTATGTACTTAAAAACTATTACAATTAAGTAATTAAAGGTAAATTTAGTGTTATTTAAGAAATGAGAATTATGGACATTCATCATTATTTCTCAAGATAAATCATGTCGTATGAAATAATTTGGGAATTAAAAAAAATCACATATTTAAAAAAAATCATTATTAATTTAATTTTTTATATATTAAGAAATACTACTCATGAATAATAAAACAGTTGTAACATAAATAATTTATAACTAAAAAAAAACCATATATTTTTGGAATAATAAAATAGTTGTACAAAAATAATACAGAACAAAAAAAAATATGTATGTTTAGATGTATGAAAAATTAGATATATTTTATTAAGTAAAATTTTAAAATAATAATGGTTATAAACATTTAAAAATAATTAGTTTAGATCTATATTATTGATCATAGGGATCAATGAGGTTTGCATATCAAGACATTTGATCCCTCTTGTCTCTTGGTAGATCAAGAGTTAGGCCATCTTAATTTTCCCCTTTAGATAAACTACATTCCACATGAATACCATGGGTCAATACCATGGGTTGTTTTTATAGTTTAGTATTATTTTATTTTATTATTGTATTTGGACATACTTAAAATGTTCATTACATTATCTCAATTATTTAATTTACTTTTATTTTTATTTTTGTGTAATTTGACAAAGTCACCAAAACCTAAATTGAATCTAAGTTATTAAAAATAAAAAAAAAACTAACATTATAAAAAACATATATAAAACTATTTACTTGTGGATCTAATGGCCTTAAACATTTCAATCATCTAACATTTGACCCAATGGCTCAGAAATGGACACAGTGGCAACTAGGGGAGTTGTTTTCAAATAAGAATGTCTTACGACGTAATTATTTTTATTATGCGTTAATTATGGATCTACAAAAATTAAAATTAAATCCACCTAAAATGATATGCAAACCAAGAATGTAATCATATATACACTTCTTCGGCAAAGAATCCAAAATTTGGGTAATTTAATTGACCTTGAATTGCTTCATTAATTCTAAAATAAACTTTGTGTACTTATGAAGTGTATGTGAACCTTATATGCTAGGAATGCTACCTTTGGATGAAATTGATCTAATTATGGATGAATGTTAAATGAGATTAAAGAGTTTTCATGCACAAGTTCTTTCTATTAAATCTACATCAAAACCAAATGCCAAATTGCATTGAAAATTAAACTAAAACTTGAAATATTAATTTATTCCAACTACAAAAGTAAAAGTCTATCTCCAGTTGGATAAAGGAAATATTAATGCTAAATTGCATAAAAGAGATATTTATACTAATTTCAGAATTGAAAGTTTAACACTATTTTCAAAAGGGAATATTCAAACTATTTACAGAAAAGGAAACTTAAATATAAATTACAGAAAAGGAAATTCTAACTCTAAATTGTAGAAAAGGAAATTTTAACTCTAAATTGGAGAAAGAAATATTAATGGAAGGAAAGTAAATCAAATTAGAAATTGTAACTTCAAGTGATTACTAATGTGTGCTAATAGATCTGAAAAACCATCTACTCGTCATCCAGGAAATTTAACTGATTCATAAAAAGAATGTGATTTAATAAAATACATTCTGAAGGTAAATATTTTTTGTATTTTCTTTTTATGAACACTCTAGAAATGAAACAACAGGTAATTAGAAAAAAATCTGAAATGTAATTATTCAAACATAAAACTAAATGAAATTATGATGCGAATGCAAGATATCTATGAGAAATTGTTATGTAAACAAAAACTAACTACCATTACAAGCATCGAAGAGGCCCTCTCGTGAGTTTAATTCTGTCACTGTTCAAACGATTTCCCAAAATGTGAGATGGTATTAAATTAATCCGTACAAGTTTCTTAAAAAAAAGTTAGAAAATACTTGAATGAACAATTATTAACTATGTTTTTAGTTTGGCCTCATGAATTTTATACAATTTTTCATCAAACTAATCTAAGATTCCTATGCTGAAAGGAAATTAAACTAATCTTCCATCTAAGAAGTAAACTTAAATTAAAAGTATATATCCTCATTATTTGCTACGGAAAGAGAAAATCATGAGGGATTCTTCTAGAACATGTCATCATGATCGAGAAAATCATTTACATGCCCGCTTCATCTCATGTCAAAATTTACTTGATTGTTGAAACATTGTAGCTATAGTTTTACTTTTGATTTCAATTCAAAATATTTCGATCTTTTTATGCTGTCAAATCATGAGGATATGTGGACATCAATGTGGGGAACATTTTTCATCTACATGCAACTTTCATTTCTTCATTGGGGCATTGAAACCTGTCTAACCATGGAGATGGTTGTAGAATTCGATATTAGCCATGGAATGAGAAATATTTTGTAGTTGTAGAAATATTTTAATTATATTTCACAAAAAAAATAGATTCCAAAACATAGATGATTAATACCTTTTATATGCTTGAATAAGCCTATCATAACCTTGATTAAGCTGAAAATGCAATAAGATGGTCACAAAAAGATAAAGGATAAGAAAAAAAGATAGTTAAAAATAAAACAATTTCAGACTTCAATATCTGTTATTAATATTAGAGAGTAAGAGAGACAGGGTGTGGCATTTACAACAATAACATGAGTTAAAGGTTTGAATGATCTACAATTTCAATAACCCTGTACAAATGAGTGATATGAAAAATGGAAAAACTAATCGGTGTGAAAATAATAATAGTAGAAGAAAATATTTTGAGATTGTTCACAATGAAGACTATTTGTAATTGGTTACATTCATATTATTCATGTTTCTATAATTCAACACTATTACATTGTCACATTGCATTATTATTTTTTTAATTATTTTTCATCATTCAAGTTATTAACAATCTCTATCATCTTAGCAAGTTGAGGTAACTAATAAAATTTAAAATTTAAATGACAAGTTTAATCTTACATATATCTAGCATATTTATAATTATAATAATAATTATATGTTCAATAATTTTTTTGCGGCCGCTCACAAATGAAACGAACATAGATCCATCTTAGCCTTAGACCTATCAAGTTCCAAGAGGGATCAAATCACTTGAGGTGCATACCTTTCCTCAAGTTTTGCACTCAAAAAAGAGGTTTTCACCTCAAGAGATTTGATCCCTCTCGAGGTTTCATAGGTATGGGATTAACATGGATCCATGTTGGTAATATGGATGCCTAATATACATAATTAACACAAGAACAATGAGTTCTTTGGTGTTGGATGTACAATGTAGTTACCTATAAGCGGCAAGTACGGTGGAATTTGGGTTAACACAAACAATTGTTGATGAGTTTCAAAAAATGTCACACAACACACTACATTCATTAATATGGTGTTTCCACTAGTTTTAGCTTGGTGATCCACTAAAAAGAATTAAATCAAGGGTAGGGAGAGTAATTACATCCTTATTTTTACCATACATTTTGGGAATATATCAAACTTTGATATAAAAATTATTCTAATTATTTAACTTAGTTATTGAAAGACGAATTTTGAAATATGTTTAAAATTTGTAATGACGTATATATAATAACTTAAATATTTAATGATGATGATGATGATTAACATCCACAACATAATATGGTATCTTAAGAAAGTAAGAGATTAATTTAAATTCCTTAATATTTTATTTCTATTATTGTAAAGAAACAATATACCTATAAAGGAAGAGATTAAATGTATTCTAAAGAATAATATGATATTTTAATATAGCTTCTTTGTAGGTTTATCAATTCATATGGGTTTGTTCGATTTACAACGTCTTTGTAACAAAAAAAAATTCTATAAAAGGTAAGTTCATTGTTCACGTTTACTTAATTACTATAGTTTCTCATCGAGACTATATATCTCAACATATTTGTGTGTGTCACATTAAAAAATTAAAATATGTGCAATTCATTAACATTGCCTAGGATTCCATGTGTGAGATTTGACATTCTCTACCAAAGCGTCAAATTTATCTCAATGACCAAAATTGTCAAAATCCAACCATTTAAGAAATTTGACAGTAAAAGTGTTTGAATATTTTTTTAATAGTGGAAGTGGATTCAACGCCATCAAAAACCCATAATACATTGAAAAGATTAAATTTTTACTGTTATAAACCATATTTCCAAAATTTTATGCTATATTTTTTCAAAATCATAAGGGAATATACATTGTTTTCTTGGTAAATTTGATAGCTCGATAAACTATGCGGTTAGATTCTTAAGTTGCATCATGCTTAGTTACGGTTTTGATTATACACAAATTTTCTCATTAACTCTGCTTACCCATGAGAGTTGCAAATAGTAGAGGTCCATGGCTATAGTGTTTAAATGCTCACCTTTGCATGCAACTCATGAATGGATTGCTCCAATCACATGGATTCATTTCATAGTTATTTTTTTTATCAAAAAGGATTGGGAAAAAGGAATCAATTTATTTTGATATATTTCTGCCTTATATACATTATTCAAAAACTTGATGGTGTTCTAGTTTCCCATGGATATATGGAAACAAATGAATGAGTTCAATGTAACTCAATAGTGTTTCATTTTCTTTACCAATATAAGCTTGAATATATGTATATATAATGTTAAGGGATATGATAAGGGTTAAATCAATTTCAATGTGCCAAATAGTATACAATTATATTATATAAGCATCGCTTATATGCATTACAAAGACTAATATACTAAGGACGGGTATGGATTTGATCCCATCGTATAGGTTATTGCATAGTGATATTAGAAGAATATTTCATTCATTGTATGCATTAGTTTGTAGGTATATGTTGACATGGATATTATTTATATAGGTATAAACTACATATACAAATTTTATGTTAAAAATTATATAGTATTTCTAATGATAGAAAATGAAAGTAATAAAAAAATTAATAGTTAATAATTATAAATATATTTTTTTAATGTAAAACATACCACATTAATAATCTATAATAATCTATAATTATTATAGTATTTATAATAACAATAAATGAAGATAATACAACATTAATAATTGGAACATTAAGTATCAATAGCTAGTTAATTTTCTATAAGTCGCCAATAACAAATTTACAATATTATTTTCATATTGTGCATGACATGACCATAACAAAGAAACTAGTATACAAACAAAAAATTATTTTTTCACACTCTACTCATTCACAAATATTATACAAATATATAGTTGGATTGAGATCCACATATTCTAAATATCAATAAGGAAGTTGAGATATTCTCTCAACATAATCCCAAACAAACTCTAAATTTACCATGTCAGCGTTATTTCCAAGTGCCTCCATTAATGCTTACATGTAAAACACAAATTAAAATATAGAAAATACATATTACAACAAGAAATTGATCTATGTCTAAATGGTATTCATCAACACCCATATCCACTCTGGAATTTGACAAACACTTCTCTTTCTTCACCACCTCATCTTCCACTTGTCATTTTAACTCTATTTTAAACATGAACGCCTCTTACCATCTATGATGAACTTTGTATAATTTATGTTTCTATCTCTCGAAGGGAAATATGGATATTAGACCACCCTACGGACAAAATCCCATCTAAAAAAATGCAGCAAACTACACTTTTGGTAGTTGTATAGGTCACTTGTTTTAGTACTAGGCATATTCAAGAGTCCATTATGCAATTGACCTTTATACATACAAGAATCACATAAATTGACCTATAATTGATGCTCTTGAATTCGAAAGCACAAAAAGACCCATCAATGTATAATAAACTCACACAATTAAATTAGTGATGTATACATTGAAAACTGTTATTTTAAATTGTGAAAATCTATTCAATAATTGATCTTCATATACTATAATATTCGCACAAAAAATAGATAACTTTACCACAATTACCTACAAGAGAATGTTCCAAGAATCCATTCAAATAAAATTATGTTTTCCCTCATAGAATCTAGCGATGGAACCAAATAAAAAATGGCCCACCAAGTGGGTATCTCATTCTGTAGGTGTCGTACTCGGAAATTTTGACAATCAACCTATGCAATATGCCCTTTTCCATGAGGAAGTGCATGATTCTGATGAGGCACGAGGTGTCGGAATAAGATCTAGGAGGTGTCACTATGATTTCGTCAATAGTGGCCTAAGGATCTTAACGTGCAATCATGACAAGGGTCCCGAGTGTTCAAACCAGTGCTCTCCCCTTCTGGTTTACTATCTTTCTATATATAAATTGTAGTTGAGTTTGTCAAAATTACTCTGGAAGCCTAGAATTATTTCCTTCTTCAGTGCTAAAGACGAAAAAATATTTCACGATTCCACATGAGTTCCCAGAGTTCAAGGCAGACTCTACAAATATTTTTGTGGCTTCAACATTGGTTCAATGTTAGATGTGTTGTTCATAAAAAACAATAAATTTCTTGATCAACAAAGTTGACACACACGATTTGTGTGATCCGTTGTTAGGAAAAGGAAGATCTACGTAAATATTGCTTGAAAAAATATGTTTCTGCGACCTAGGCGCATGACTGAGTGGCCACTATATCACTCACTAGTAATATTCTCCTTGCAAGCCAGACAAAAATATAATCACTCACTAGTAATTTCTGATGGCCACTATATCACTCACTAGTAATTTCTTAAATTTAAATATTTATATTATTCGCTTGCCTATCTAGCACAATTTTATGAAGGACTTTTTCAATTTCAATTTCATATTTTCTTTAAAACACTAATTTCCCTCACCGCAAAACATGTTTCCTAAACTTTATCTTACTTTTCCCTTAATCCTTTTCCAAATTCCTCCATTTCGGTGCTCATGTGTATTTTAACTTGGCTTAACTATAAGTGTATTTATCTCTCTAAACTCCCATTATTTTTCAATTTCAAAAGTTTATTATAAATTCCAATTGTATGTTTTTTCCACATAGGAGGGTTCTCATCCATCTTATTTATTCCATTTTTTTTTGTTATATTTTGTGTACTTTATTCGCCCTTCTCCTTGAGTGTTAGCATTTAATAAAAACCATTATTCCATTTTAATTAAACACAATATCTTCTCTACATGATTTATAACAAGTAAAATATTTAATTAAGTTAGTTTACTTCATTTTGATTTTCTAAAGTTTGATTTTAATCTACCACCATAATTTTTTTTTTCCAAGCTTCCAATTTTAAATACGATTTTACTTCTAAAATCCACTTTTTATTTATCCATCTTAACTTAAGTATTTATTTTATTAACTTGCATTCCAAATAATTTTTTTCCTAATAGCAAGGGTGATAAGTTAGATGTGTCATCTAAGAATTGCCTTACTTAATTCGAAGGATTTCACAACACTTTCTTTCCATGTATCCATTACTAATTGAAAGGAACATTGTCACAATAACAAAGACATTGGTTAAATATAGGGTCACCATTTTGTTATAACACTAATGGTGAATTAGGATTAAGGTGTCGACATTAATTTGTGCTTCTAAATCAAAACTTATGAGTGATTGAATATGTGGTTCAAACCTCACAACATCACGAAACTTCAAGGTGAAAGTTCCCAACAATTTCCAACCTAAGCCATGAAAGGAGTGACAGTGACTGGAATTAAGAATGTTGTTCCAGACCTCCAAAGAAGGTTCATTTTGCTCCCTATATTAAATTATCCATATTTGAGTCATTTTACAAACATGTACCCTATACCTGCATACACTATACATGCTATCAATAATTATAATGTTATGAATCATTGATAATTGGAATTCAATATCAAACAATAGTAAATAACCAAATCAAAATGACTCCCCAATCATCAATATATGTGGCATCGCGATCTCCTACTACACTCAAACAATCATTAGTAACATCTGATCATAATGATTAGTCATCATACACTATGTACAATAAGTAGCATCAAAATCATTGTTATCAACTACTAACATCATATTATATCATTGTATATATTGATAGGTAAAAGACAAAAGACAAAATAATATAACGTAATTCACAATATTAGTGTCAAAAGACAAAAGAAATCCAAAAGTGTCTTTCTCAAGTCAAACTATGATAGGGTACTATAGTTCTATAATTCATAATGCAACATTTGTTTCATAGGACTAGATGATGATGAATACCTTCGATTGAAAGGTTAAGACAAGTAGTGATTAAGGCGAGTGTTAGAATATGTAACTCCTATTTGTCTTGTGTATGATCATAATTGTTAGAAATAATTTTAATTATGCGGTAAAGTTCATCTCTACATAAATAGTATCTTTCCAAATATTTAGGAGGTTGTAAACTTTTATTTGATTTCAAAAATTCTCTTTGATTTCTAGTTTGGTGTGTGGTTGAGATATTTTTTGTGAACTAGTTGAGAGAGATAATGTGTGTGTAATGATGCAATACTAATTTATGTATATGTGTGCTCTTACACTGATTAAAGAACTCAATAAATTCTTTTGGATGTGTAATAATGTCTACTCTCCCATTCCTTTACATAAATACTAGTTACCAAAATTTTAAATAAACTATGAAAACAATACCACATGTAAATTCAATTTCACCATGAAAAACATATAAAACTACATTTATAACTAAATACATATAAAATTACATTTATAAAAAAATATTCTTAGCTTGATCCTTTTATACATATAACAAGTAACCCTTGGTCCTTTTACACATACACAAAGTTTATTGTACACATATGATACACAAATATGTTTATAGTTTCTAACTTAGTCTAAAAAAACAAAAACTCACAAATTCATTCTGAAATAATGGATATTCCAGCAAGATTATGACAGAACCAGGTATAAATTTTTGAAAATCTATGTTGCAATTTTCAAAGTTCATGATTTTTGAGTACTTAGGGTTCTTGGTGGTGTTGAACCCATTTCCAACATCAAAATGACTATTCAAACACTCCAGCATTCTGATTTTTTTATTTTTTTTAAATAGATTTCAACCAAAAAAATATTGTTGTCCCCGCGAATTTGTGGGGAAGCAACGATACACATCTGGTTAGTCACCATTCACATCAAATACCCCTATCCAAAATGATAAAACCCAATGATGAATTTCTGGGGAAGAAAAGAGACACATATGGTTAGTCACCATTCACATCAAATACTTCAGTCCAAAACGATAAAACCCAATTCCAAATAGACCGCAATTTTTTTGAATTATTATATATGACTACTGTGAGTTGCCATCATCAACCATGTCCACACATTCATCTATGACCTAACTGAAACTATGAAGAATTTCACGAATTCTTATCTGCGATTACATCATGTGAGTTTCCATGTCCAAGGCTTGAGTTACTCTCAAGATGTGGTCTCGACACTCAAAATATACTAAGGTGTCTCGAGCTCGGGAAACGCTGATGTCTCAGTCACATCCTAGATTACTTAGTGGTTGTGAAATTTTTTTGTACTATATTATATTATAAAATCTATATATATATATATATATATATGATCGATAACAACACATCTATATGATCGATGTATTCTTGTTGGAAATTACTCCCAACCAACGCCATGAATAAGAAGTGGCAACAACCCAAACTTCATTATATTTTTTATTGCAGGAAGGATAAAGCACAGATCCAAGAGTTAGAGGCATTTCACGCAATATTTAGATCAAACAGAGTACTCGAGCTACACACCCTGCATTAATTCTTACCCACCGCATTACTTACCTCTCTTTCCCGCACTTCGCCGCCTACAACTTTTATTTTTTAAACATAATCCTTCGCTAATGTTATGTTTCCGCCGATGCGATCCCATAGGACCCGCTTACCTTACCACATAACCAATCCACCGAGAAAACCTTTGCAGTCTACCTTGTTCCTTTGTAGTATCCATTTTTCACTTACCAATCTTTTCTGCATCACCGCACACACATCACAACTTCGATGATTTAAACTTAACACCTTCACCAAATGGTAAATCTCCACCGATGAAATCTGGCGGGACCCACAAACCTCACCGTACTTCTCAACATTTTCCACTTACCTTTTATGTCGCCCACAGCCTGAACTTGGCAAGTTTTTTTTTCTACCTTTTAAGCCACCCACAGTGCACACTTTGCAAGTTATAAGTTTTAACTTTAAGAGCGGCCCACATGTTGCTTTGTTTTGTTTTCAATACGATCACAAGAGGGGGCATGTGTCAAGCTCAAGAGGATAGCGAAAAGAACACATCACAAGCTCAGGAATTTAACGAATAAGTGCCCGTAGGTTATTATGTTTTGGATGCAATGCAATGTGCCATGTCACATCGCAGATCCCAAAACTTAATTTTTTTCCCATAAGCGCAAATGGTAAAAATTAAGATCGTCAATCTGTTATTTGCAATGAGGGCCCGGACACGATGTGTTTTCAGAGCCGAAACCGATAATATTTCAGGTCCGTTGTTATGTGTTTTGTACGTAGTTTCCTGTAGAAACTAAAGGATCGGGCTTTTGCTATAGAAGGATGATTCAATGGATATCAGTCCAATCCAGCATTGAATTGCATTAGGTTACAGGCTTCAACCAATTTTGTATTAAACGATTGTAATTTTCATATGTTTTTTTGACTTGAATAGAAAACTAAAGTTGTTCTGCTCCTGTTTTTCATGTTGTCTATTTTTTACTGTTAATTTATGCATTATTTGTGCATTCTCTATGTTGTGGGGAAACACATCCCTATGTGTATTGATGTCTTCAATATTTACAACACGATATCAGAGCAGGTATAGGCTCTCGGTGAAAGAACAAGCTCTTTTTACTTAAGAAGCTGTAAGATGTTTGTAGAAACATAAGTCTCCAACAGTGAGAAAGATTTTATAGTAGTGAGAATGTTTTTTTTTTACACAGTCAAGATGGCAACAACATGCACAAGCCTGACAAATCCACAATTACCATAGTTCAATGGTATGAATTATGATTATTGGGCCATTACAATGAAGGACCTATTCGCTTCAAAATATATTTGGGAGCTGTTAGGTAATGGAACTTTCCAAGAACCTTCAGATGCATCAACACTTAATGCTTTGACACAAGCACAAAAATATTTGTTGAAAGAAAATAGGAAGAAGGTCTCTAGAGTCATCTTCAATATTTTACAACGAGTACATGAGAGTATTTTCGCAAGGATTGAAGCATAAAAAAAGTCTAAGGAGGCATGGGATACCCTCTAGACAACCTACCAAGGTATGGAAAAAGTAAAGAAAACAAAACTTCAAATGCTAAGGAGAGATTTTGAAACTCTCTACATAAAAGGGTCTGATAACATAGAATCATTCTTCACACATGTGATTGGGTTGGTTACCAAAATTAGGTCTCATGGAGAGACACTTGAGGAAATAAGAATAGTGGAGAAAGTGTTTAGAACTCTACCATCAGGATTTGATGCCATAGTAGTGGCCATAGAAGAGACAAAAGATGTCTCACAATTTTCAGTGGATGAGCTTTATGCATCACTTATGTCTCATGAGCATAGAATGAATAGAGTAACGAACTCCTCATTGGAGCATGCATTCAAGACACAAATGTATTTTTGTTGAGGTAGAGGTCGAATAATATCAAACTACCAAGGAAGAGGAAGAAGCCCACACAGAGGTGGAAGAAGCAACCCTACAAGCACAAGTGGAAGGGGAATCAACCAGAACTCAAGAAAAGGCTCAAGCCAAAATCAAGCACAAGGACAGAGGTATGATAAATCTCAAGTCTAATTTAATTATTGCAAAAAGTATGTGAATTATGCCAATGAATATAGAAAGAAGCAAAATGACATGGGTAATAGACCTGTTGTAAATTCTAGAAAATAAAATCAGAACCAATGAAATTTTCTTTTAACTTGTAATGTAGCATAAGAAAAAAAATATGTATGGTTCTTCGATTTAGGTTGTAGTAACCACATGACTAGAAAAATAGCAATGTTTGACAATCTAGATGAGAGTATAAAATCTAAAGTGACAAGGGGGGACTGATAGTAAAGTCTCTGTCATGGGAAAAGGAAGAGTAAAAATACTGACAAGGAAGGGAGAGAAGAAGTTTGTGCTAGATGTCTATTATGCACCTAGCCTGACATGTAACCTTACGAGCATTGGACAGCTCATGAATAAGGGCTGCAATTTGTTTTTTAAGAATTATGTGTGCACAATCATGGATATACCTCCAAGTAGACAGGTCATTAGAAAAGTGCATATGACAAGCAATAGGATGTTTCCTCTCAAGATCAGAATAGAATTGAAGGAAGGAGGTGTTGTAGCAGCAGCCACATAAGAAGTCTTTCAAGAATAAATTAAAGATGAGAACTGGTTATGGCATTTGAGATTTGGACATCTCAATTTAGGAGGTTTGAATTTGTTGCATAGAAAAGGGATTGTAAAGGGATTACCATCCATACATAAACTAGACAAACTATGTGAAGGCTGCATCTTGGGAAAACAACACAGAGAATCATTTCCAGCAAGAAAGAGTATAAGGGAAAAGGCACATTTAGAGATTGTCCATCAGATTTAGGTGGACCAATGCAAATTCCATCATTACTTGGTAGTCACTATGTTTTGACATTTATAGATGATGAAACAAGAAAGACATGGGTTTATTTTTTAAAATAAAAAAGTGATGCGTTTGAATAGTACTACCACTTCAATGCCCTTGTTGAGAAGAAAATTGTACACTACATAAAAGTGTTTAGAACTGGCAAAGGTGGAGAATATATTTCCAAAGACTTCCTATGTTTCTACAAGGAACATGGAATACACAAGCAGTTTACCACAAGGTATACACCTCAGCAAAATGGTGTAGCAGAAAGAAAGAATAGGCCCATCATAGACATGGTAAGAAGTATGTTGAAGGCAAAACATTTTCCAAATGAGTATTTGGAAAAAGTTGTCAATTGTGCATCTTATATTTTAAATAGATTTCCAACCAAAGCTATTATGAACAGATTTCCATAAGAAGCATGGAGTGGAACAAAGAAATTTATTACACACATGAGAGTGTTTGAATGTGTGGCATATGCACATGTCCCAGATCAGTTACGGAAGAATTTGGACAAAAAGGGAGATAAGTGTATATTTGTTGGATACAGTGATGAATACAAGACCTTCAAGCTTTATAATCCATCAACCAAGAAGGTAATAATCAAAAGAGATGTTTAGTTTATTGAAGAAGAAACTTGGGATGGAAGTTTAGAGAAGGCAGTGAATGTGAAGACATGTATTCCACATGAAGATAAAGAGGAATTGATTGCAAAAAATAATTCCTCAATGGTGGCTCCCACCTACACAAGATCAACATAGAAAACTGCAATCAAGTAATAGAACATAGTGTATAACCAAGTAAGTGTTTCTCCAAGCACACCACAGGGATCAAAAACTCCCTTGAGTTCAAGTGCAACTCCAACCACATCTTCAACAAATGCAAGAAGATGAAGATTTAGAAATTTAAATCAAATTTATGAGCAAGAAGAAGTAAATAGTAATGTTGGTATGAATTATTTATTTACTTTATTTTGTCATGTTGATGATCCAATCCATTTTGAAGATGTCGTAAAAGAAGAGAAGAGAATTGAAGCAATGAATGAAGAAATAGGAGCAATAGAAAAGAATGATGCATGAGAGATAGTGGACCTCCCACAAGGAAAAGACGTTATTGGAGTGAAATGGGTCTATAAGACCAAGAGAAACATTGAAGGCAAGATAGAAAGACACAAAGGAAGACTTGTTGTCAAAGGCTATAAGCAGAAACAAGGAAGAGGTTATGAGGAAACCTTTGCACCAGTTGCAAGGATGGAGACAGTGTGGACAATGTTTTCCATAGCAACACAAAAAAATGGAATTTTTATCAAATGGATGTAAAGTGAGAATTCTTGAATGGAGTGTTGAAAGAGGAGGTGTACGTTGAACAACCTCCTCGCTATGAAATTGAAGGCCAAGAACACAAAGTGTGTAAGTTGAATAAAGCTCTTTATAGGCTGAAGCAAGCACCAAGAGCATGGTACAACAGGATTGATGCTTACCTCATAGACAATGGGTTTGACAAGTGTGATGGTGAACCCACACTCTACATCAAATAAAATGACAATAAAATTCTTATTATTGTTTTAAATGTAGATGATTTGATTTTCACGGGAAATGATGTTTCTCTCATTGTTGATTTTAAAGTAGTCATGAAAAGTGAGTTTGAAATGACTGATTTGGTTTTTCTGAGATATTTTTTGGGCATAGAAGTAAAGAAAACAAAAAAGGGAATTTCATTTCCCAAGAAAAATATGTTGCAGAAGTTTTAAAGAGGTTCAATATGCAGAACATCAAAGCATAAACAACTCCAACTGTCATGGGGTTGAATTTAAGCAAGGAAGATTGCAGCAAGAATGTCGATCTGACCTTGTACAAGAGCATAGTTGGTAGTCTAATGTATTTGATTGCAATTAGGCCTGATATTATGTGTGCAGTGATTTTAATATCCATATTAATGGAGACACCAAAGGAAACACATTGGCAAGTAGCCAAGAGAATTTTAAGGTATGTGAATGGAACGAAGGAGTATGGTGTTCTATATTCCTCGACTAATAATTTTAAACTGATTGGTTGCACTGACAGTGATTGGGATGGAAGTGTAAATGAAAGAAATAGCACATCTAGGTATGCCTTTCATTTGGGATCGGGAGCCATTTCATGGGCTTCCAAGAAATAGGAAATAGTTTCATTATCAGCAATAGAAGTTTAATTCCCGAATGCGGGTGTCTAGCTGGCGCAATAAGGTGATGGGACTTGGGTTCGGCAAGTGGCGGGGACACTTGGCCACCCACGCCATTTCCATACGTGAATGTCTTCAAGTAACTGCAGTCATAAAGGCAGCATTTAATCTGAGTGAAGGATGAGATTTGGCCATTATACTCACTCGCGCCTCCATATGGATCTCCTTGCACCCGCCCTCTGAGCACATTAATGAGATAATCACGATGGGTGAGCATTGAGGCATCTCTGCCCTGGGTTTTAAGATGGAGGTTGGCAGGGGGAACTCAGTCACTCCTCCTCCACTACAAATCCTCTACTCCCCTTCTGCTGTGCGACCCTGCTCCCGCACTACAACAGGTAGACGATGCCATCTTAGTTGCTGCATTGAGTTAGGAGATGGGTTGCACCTTTCTCGAATTGGCCTCTATAATTTAAACACTGTCACTTTGGACCTCCTTGTCACTCCGCTCACACCCAGATCTGTTTCCCCGACTCCTCTTTCGCCTTCCTCTGAGCCTATCACCATGACGTGGCTGCAACACTGCATGAGATGTCGAAGGGGTAGCACTAGAAGCCGTTCCCAGCACACTCCCTCCGACTCCAACTCTGAGTCCTCTTCTCCCTCCTCTGACTACTTTATAGGTAGATACCCAAATACTCATAGTGGGAGGGGTAGACTCCATGCTGCTAGCCTCAGAATGGGTTCTCCTGCACTGACCAATCCTGTTACTCTAGCTTCAAGTACACCCCAGACAACTCAATTCTTCTTCAATTGCTCCCTGAGTCGCCCCCGTATCATTGCCTCCATTTCGGTTGTCTTCAAGGAGGAACCATTGTTGGGTGACACCAGTGTGCATCAGGGAGGGACAACCTCAGCGACGGCTTAGGACATGGACGAGAAGAAGCGGTAGGTGGATAAGGACAAAGGAAAAGCTCCAAGTGATGAGGAGAAGGTTCGCTATGGGCGTGAGAAATCCAAGCAAAGTGCTACCTCAAGTGCGGACAATCCAAGGGAGGATGACGACATGGAGGCCTACAGGTGCCTCATAATTGAAGAAGCTCCTCCTGATCATGATGTTTAATCATTCCAATTGTGTTTGGTTTTTGCTTTACGATTCCCACCTCGATGGGATTGAACTTGAATTTTTAGCTATGTTATCCAATATTTTTTTTCTAATAGTCCATCATATATGCAAAGTATAGTGGAATCCAAGGCTGATACCCCTGCGTGGGCAACACAGTAGCACAATGTATGGACTGGACTGGTTTCCCCTAGTGGGCAGTCAATTTTATGTTTCTTTTGCTGAACATGCCACACCTCTGGGCAAAGCTAAGGCTTCGGCCACGATGTAAATTATTCTTCCTCTTTAATAGATTTAAACTAATTTAGAAAAAAAAAAACAACAGATGTTGAATATGTAGCAGCAACAACTGCAACATGTCAAACTAATTGGATGAGAAGGATGCTCAGAGATTTATGTCATGACCAAGACAAAGGAACCACAACTTATTGTGATAACAAATCAGCAATTACGTTGTCAAAGAATTATGTTTTCCATAAGAGAACACAAAATATTGATGCAAAATATCATTTTATAAGGGAATTGGTTAAAAATTGTGAAATTGTTTTATAGCATTGTAGGTCAGAGGAATAGTTTGCTCATATCCTCACAAAGCCATTAGGACAAAATAATTTTTTTATCTCACACAATGTCTAGGAATGATTGATGGTGAGATTTGTGATTAAGGGAGAGTGTTGGAAATTACTCTCAACTACCACCATGAATAAGAAGTGGAAATAGCCCAACTTCATTAATTTTTTTATTGCACAAAGGACAAAGAAAAGATCCAAGAGCTGAAGGTGTTTCACGCAATGTTCAGATCAGACAATTCCTACCCGAGCCGAACACCCTACGTCAATTCCTACCCACCGCATTACTTACCTTTCTTTCCTCCACTTCGCCACATGCAACTTCTATGTGTTACCCATAAGCCTTCGCCAATGTTAAGTTTCCACTGATGCGATCCGACGGGACCCACTTACATTACCACATTACCAATCTGCCAAGAAAACATTTTCATTCCACCTTATTCCTTTGTATTATTAATTTCACACTTACCAATATTTTCTGCATCGTCGGCCGCACGTCGCAACTTTTATTATTTAAGCTTAATCCCTTCACTGAATAGCAAATCTCCATCGATGCGATCTGGTGGGAACCACAAACCACACCGCACTTTGAAACTCTTTCCACTTACCTTTTATCTTTCCCGCAGCCTGCACTTCGCAAATTTTTGTTTTTAACCTTTTAAGTTGTCCATAGTCAAGGAAAATTTTAAGGATGGAAAATTATTTTCAAGTTTAAAAAATTGGTAAATCTGACTAGTCCCTAATGTGAAAAATATAAAATATTTATTTATGTATTTATAAAATTATTCAAATTTATAATGATATTATATATATTTCCTATATAATGTTGGGGATTTTTAAGGTAAAATAATTTTATATTATAAAATTTGTGCGAATCACTTCTATAAAAAAATGGAAATTGGCGAATATTTTTTTTTGAAAAACCATGGAAAATTAGCCCACCTGCGAATGTTAGCCCCTAAAATTTTCCATGCCCATAGTGTGCATTTTACAAGTTATAACTTTAAACTTTAAGAGCCGCGTGAAAGTTATTTTGTTTTGTTTATGATACGGTCACAAGAGGGGGCACGTGTCAAGCTGAAGAGGATAATGCAAAGCGCTCATCACAAGCTCGGGAATTTAACGGATAAGTGCCTGCAAGTTATTATGTTTTGGATGCAATGCGATGTGTCACATTACATCGCATATCACAAACTTAAATTTTTTCCCATAAGCGCAGATGCTAAAAGTTAAGATCACTAATCTCCTATGAAGGCCCGGACGCGATGTGTTTTCAAAGATGGAACCGATACAATTCAGGTCTACTGTTATGTGTTTTGTACGCAATTTCGTGTATAAACTGAAGAATCGGGCTTTCGCTGCACAAGGACGATTCGGTGAATATCAATCCAATCCAACGTTGAATTGCATTAGGTTATAGGCTTCGGCCAATTTTGTATTAAAGGATTGTATTTTTCATATGTTTTTTTGAGTTGAATAGAAAAATAAAGTTGTTTCGCTCCTATTCTTTACGTTTTATGTGTTTGACTGTTAATTTCTGCATTATTTCTGCATTCTTTGTGTTGTGGGGGAACACATCTTTCTGTGTATTGTTGTCTTCAATATTTCCAAAAATTCTATGACTGTCACTGTATCTTCCATTATGGGAAAACTTACAATATGATAAGTATAGCTAAGATCATCACAACCATTAAAAATTATATCTCAAACAAAAAGAGATGATTTCAACATCAGCAGTACTTGGCAGCACATTTCAAATGAGCATATCAATCGAGTTGCGTACTAATTATTATTAGGATTCTCGTCTTCAGGGATGATCTCCAACTATTTCCTCCATACACTATGAGTATTCATCGTCGCAGCAGTACCAAAATTTTCGTCATATGGATCATACACTGTGGTACTGTGATCACATAATTTAGCTTGAAGCTCCACCAAGAGATCCTTCATGGCCGCCCTCTTAACCAAACCCCTAGACATCGATTATGTCAGTTGTTGCTTTCTAATTATATGTTGGAATTTCTGAATGATTCCAAACACATACAAAGGAAAAAAAATTCCTCTTCCCAACACAGAGATTCAATTAAAATTCTGGACAGAGATGCAAAAAAAAATTCTATTCCATTAAACTTAAAAAGCTATTACAGAATGGCTCAGAACTATTGTTCTGGTTTTTACAAAAAAAATTACGCAGCTGCTACAAATACAACGTTACAAAAAAAAACTTTCTCTCTGCCTCATTAAAAATGCACACACATAGTGGTCACACTCTGTTCTTTACACACCTAGTCTTCTTAAAAAAAATTACATAGCCACAGTCCTCATTCTTTGTTTTAGCCTTCTGGAATTACAAAAAAAATACACAGTAGTCAAAAACTATATGTTTTTTTTTATACATAGCCTCATACTTTATATTCTTCACTTACCTAGCACATACATAAAAAAAAAATTCATAGTTTCTAAATATAATCTAATAACTGCAATTCATTTCTGAATGGACGTGCAACTACATTTGTCCTTGGGCCATCCGACAGAGCCATTTCTTCATTAAAGTCAACATACAAGTTGTATACCAAATACACAGCAAAGCTATGCAAGAACGTGTTCAACACTCAAAAACATAACTCATATTTTATCAAATCTGGTTGTCCTGTTCGCGTCGAGCTCAATTTCGTAGATCGATGGTTTTAACATTTAACTGTGTGGAATGCGGGTAAACTTAAATCTGTGTGATTGCAATGTTGACGTGGAGCTTATCACATCACAATCCATATAACTTAACCTGTAGGCAGTTCGAGTGATAAGCTGAAGATTTTGCACATGCGATATGCGATAGTGATGTCGCAACGCAAACTAAATAACATAGTTGTGCGGCTGCAGTGGAAAACTTTAGAAAGTTGCGATGTGCCACTGCTTGTTGTGGTTGCGTGATAAATGCCACTGGTCTTGGATCTCCTCCTGCAGTCCTTCCTCTGTCAAAATTTATGAGTTTGTGGATTGCGCCACTGTCCATTGATGTCGGTGTTTGGGGATAAAATTCCAACATTATAATCTTAACCCTCACCACACCTTCCCCTGTGGTCTTAAATCAAGCCACTAGTTTTGAGGAGCTAAAATCTTTTGCTTCCTTGCTTTTGCTTGATCCGCTTCTGTTTCTGTCTCTGTGGCCATATTTTTCATCATCCACAATGGAATAAAAGGGGTGCTTGTTGATACCACAACTTGCTTCTATGAAAACAACCTTAGACGTAGAAAGCGTAGCAAAATTTCCCATTTACTTAACCGAATGAAGAAAAATACATAGATATTGTTAATCTCAACGATTCGATTCCAACCTTGCCTCTTGTTGGAATTTTCTGAGCCATTCCTTAACACATAGAGAGGAAAATAATTCCTCTTCCACAACACAGATATTAAAAAAAATTCAGGCATAGAGATGTGGAGTAAAAACTCTTTTCATTAAACTGCTAAACAATTACAGAATAAAAAAAAACTTTTTCAGAACAACTCTGTTCTGGATTTACAAAATAACTTCTGCTACTAAAAAATATAGCTCTTCAATTTCTGGCATACGCTACTTCCAAACACAGCTTGCTGCTCTCTGTCTTCTTTCTCTCTGTCTCTTTATATTATCTGTTTTCTCTATTTCTGCCTTCGGGAAAATTATAATGCTCTGTCTTTTACAATACAATGCTCTCACGACATATGTATATGACATTATAATATTCATATATATTGTAAACATAAAAATATTTAAAATATATATTATAGCTCTTTTAACCAAAGTAAAAAATATGTACCGCAATAAAAGTAATTGACCGAACGTTAAAAAAAAAAACATATGCGTGAAAAAAAAAACATTACAATAAAAATTTATTCCTCTCATGCTTTCTGGGAGCTGCTTGTAAAGTCTTCCCATGAGTTCCCTTACACCTTCGAAACTACTTTGGTCAGTCCCAAAAAAAATGGGTGACGTCATTAATTTCGGGGGCTACTTTCCCCTTTGCTCCTTAAGGTTTGATGTCCCCCCAAAATGGTGTTGGCTCTGCATTAAATGGAGTTGGTGGGTGTTCAATGCAGTAGTTGAGTGCGGATAAGAACATGGGTGTAGAGACTTGAATGCAGGAGGTTTCATATGGCTCAAAACTGGATATTTCCACCGCCTTTGCTGTCTTTCGATCCCATCAGACATTTATGCCGCCGTTGTTCAAACTCCCATCAGCCATTGCTCTGTTGCCCTGCTGATTTGTGCGGGCAGTTGGAATTAAATTCCAACACCTCTGTCAATCAATGGCAGACCAGACTACCACTCTATGATTTATTCTTTCATATATATCACAAATACCATGACATCTCCATAGATATTAGAGCTCTGGGTAGGTTTCGCTGGTGTAATTCAAAGTTCAAAATTGATATCACATCTGATTGGAGATGGAAACACCTGCGGAGAATTGAAGCAGTAGTAGACAATAATTGTTAACCTATGAGATAGTATGACATTGATTCTGGGCTAGTATGATTCATTCACGTTGCTCGGAAGGAGGTGGCATGATTAAAGCAAGCATCTTTCAAAACTTCACTAAATTTGTCGGATCAATAATATACGAAGTCGGTTTTTTGGTGATTTTGAAAATTTTTTCAGTCACCTCGAACAAGATAGTTAGATCATATTTGAAAATTCTATAAATCTTAGTCTTGTGTGGATCATATTTGAAAATTCTACAATTCTCAATTTTATGCGGTAATTTTTTTCAACTACTTAATATTTGTGGTGACATTGGAATTAGCCATTCTGAATTGCTACATGATTTTACAATGTATCTATATCTCAATAGTACATTATTTTATAACGCATCTATATCTCAATAGTAGTGGTGATACTTGAATTAGGCATTCCATTACTGTGTATTTGTGTTTTATATGATTTTCTTTATTTCTTTTATTTTTTTTTACATTTACATTAATTTCAATGCTTAATGCTTTATGTATTTTTATTGGGTGTGAGAGAAGGGATATGTGATGAAGGCATGATCACCATTTCACTTGGAATAAATGTGGGGATTTTTATAGTTCTCTCTAAGGTCTTAATTATATGTGAGATTGAAGGTTGATGCACTGTAATGATGGTACAAGGTTCGATATAATGAATTATTGTAAGTTTAGAGTGTAGACATGGCATTCATACAAAGGTGTATGATATGGGCAATGGGTTCACGATGTGAGCATGTGAATCATTCTCGGCCTTGCATGCAATGTCAATTACTCATCATGACAAGTAAAGAATCCACACTAGGGTTGTCAATTAGGTTTGGCGTGCTTCATGTTCATTTTCCGAAGTTGTGCTTTGTTATTGCACCCCATTATTGTTGATTATGGATGCAAGAAGTCGGTTGTGGGCTATGTTGCAAGTTGGTAACATACATGGCTATAAATTGGATTGCCAACACAACCTTTCTTTGCTTTACAAGCTTTTCGAGTAGGAGCTCTACTCCTCTTGAAAGTGTCCGTTTCTTTTTTGTAACTTCTATTCCCTCTCTGAGATTAGGTTCCCCTCTGGGCTTCCATAGGTTCTCTTAGCTATTTCTTCAATCAAATTATCTCTCCTCACCTCACTTGGCCCATTTTACCTCCTATTCTCAATCTATTGTTCTCCCCTCACAATGCATCTCTAGCATTGGGCCGACTTTGGTTAAGCCCCGGTAGCTTTCTCTTTGTTTCCATGAATCTCACGTCACTAACCCGAGTTTCCTTCTTTCTACATTCTCCTTTCCTATATACTCATGATTCCCTTGGCGAGAACGCATTTAAGCGTCGAGTATGTATGGATTGACTGGGGAATAGTGATAGTCTACTTCTTGTGTACCAAGGTATTTTAGGAAGTCCATTTCCTCCTCCTAAATTTCTCCTTATTCTTTGGTATTATAGTCTCTCTCCCATCTAGCAATAAGTTTTTGGACTTGCGGAGAAATACCTACAGAATAGGCATCAAAGAGGTTTTCATTACCTATTTTCTTGACTTTATTCCTCTCTTACTAGGCCCCACAGTAGGTTTGGTTTGTTTCTCTTTCACCTTCTCTTTAGCCTCCTTCATTGTTGTCTGCCCTTTAACCATATTCGCATGCAAAAGTACCAACCACTGAATACACTAACAGTGTTGTAGCAAGTCCTTTCCGAGTGGTTGGGTGACACCTGAAGAAATTTTATAGGAACCTGTGTATCGCAAAACAAAGTCAATAACTGTTTTATACAAACAACTGTGAAAAGGACCCACACTATCGGGTGTGACATCCTAGCAATCAGTAAAGAAATAGTCGTCCATGTTCTCCCTCCTCAGGGTGGTGGAATTGGAAGAATTATTCTGATAGAAATGGGAATGCATGGTGAGATAGAGACACTTGAATCCCAACAGGAAAATAAAAACATTGAAATTCCTCAACACCCAGAGGTTAAAGACCCACAAGGACTTTGACCGAGTTAGCCAAAGGCCCATAAAAACCTAACCTAATCATACATCTTAATTTTCTAATATTAAAAAAAAGACAATAATTTATTATATTAATATTAATTTAATTATGACATCTTAATCACACAACCTACCCTAAGGAAATATGAAAACATTATATATATATATATATATATATATATATATATGTATGTATGTATGTATGTATGTATGTATATATATATATATATATGTATGTATGTATGTATGTATGTATGTATGTATGTATGTATGTATGTATGTATGTATGTATGTATGTATGTATGTATGTATGTATGTATGTATGTATGTATGTATATATATATATATATATATATATATATATGTATGTATGTATGTATGTATGTATGTATTATTAACCCTATTTTATTATGGACTTTATATCATGAGTCAATATCATGATTAGTCAATACCGCATACCCAAAAAAGCATAACTGGTTTCATATGGAACTTGTTTATACGATATTTTTCTTAATTAATAAATTTAACTAAAAATAAAAAAAACATAACTACTTTAGTAATAAATCTCATACTTGTTTGTGTATACTACCAGGAATATTCTAAAATATTTATGGATCATATTAACTCTTTCATCTACATAATAATTATTAATTTTAAAATATATATATATATATATATATATATATATATATATATATATAATTCATTTATACCATTTTTTTTAGAAATTATCACCAAGGAGAGCATGCCCAACAAATTTGAACTCAAAGACAATATGAAAGGGTTATTGTTGAAAACTTACAACAAATGATGTAATTTTGGGTAACTATTATTTTCACGATCTTATAACAATATTAATAAGGAGAAGAAGTTATGTAACAGAGTACTCATATTAATTGTGATTTCCTAAAAAGATTGTAGTCGATGGAGAATTATTCTTGATTAATAAAGGTTTCTAATCTCTTGACTCGTGAAGATTTCCTTGACATACTGTCAAAGTTTTACCAGGTAAATCTTGTGTTTACATGTGATTCAATTTCTAATTCAATTTTGTTTATATATTTCTTCTTTGTATAATAAAATCTTGAGACCAACAAGTGGTATGAGAGCCTGAGAACTTCAAAGAACCTGAAAGCTTGAGGTCAAAAGGGAATTGAGGAATCCTCTATCCGTGCCCTGTGCCTGCAAAGAGAATTTTCCTTTGTCTGATTCTGTAGAGAGCCTGACTGGAGGGAGCTTTCTCTATAGTGAGCACAAATTTTTTTTTTGAAGGCAATCGACAAGCTAGCCACTGGAGAGAAATCGAGCCAATCGACATCGAAGTCTGCAGAGTTGATGTTTTTGTTTATATAATCTGTCAAGGAGCCTGCAATTCCATAAATGAATATCTATGTTGGTAGAATAGTTTGAGCCACTGGAATGAACCGCCATGTGGGAATCTCTGTCGCCGTCAAGGAGACAGCCCCTCACCAAGAAATAAATAGGTTGACTGCCGAGTCTACAGATCGAGCCACCAGTTGGTGGTATTCAAGGGAGGCAATTAGTCAAGATGCCATGAAGATGCTTTGCAAGAGGAATTCTCTGTCAAGAAAGGTCAAGATAAAGAGAGGACGAGTCAGCCGCTCTATAAAGATCACACCACAATTTTTTTTCTTACCACTATATTTTTTTATTTGAAGCCCGTATGTGAAAAGAAAGCCATCGAGACTTTCCTTCATAAAGCCACTCGTGGAGGTACCGAAAGGTTAAGAGAAACTCGTCAAGGAGAGCCTGCTTGCCACAACTTGTTTGAATTTTGCAGGAAAGAATGAGTCGCGTTGTGTAGAAAGAAGCCACCACTAGATTTGAACCCCAGGGTTGAGAAAGATGACAACTCCTAGAATAAAAACTTGATCACTGTGGAGGCTAATAAATTCAGGTAATTTTTATTTTATAGCAAGATTTTGAACCAATTTTTTTTTGAATGAGTTTCGAGTAGGGTTTCTCTTGTTAAAGAAATTTTAAAAGAACAAGAAATTCATGGCTAAAGTTTTTAAGCAGTAACAGAAAATTGGAATAATTGGAATAAAGATTTTTTTTAAAGGGGAAAACCCTACCTAGGTGAAGAAAAGAAACTCTCTAAGGAATATTTGTAGGAATAAATGGCACAAAATGTAGGTTTTTCAGGTAGAAATTTAAGATCTGAAGGGTAAAACAGTGAAATGTGGAATCCCATACAATTTCACTATACTGAACCAATCCATAATCTAGTCGTCGTAGGGTATTTGGCATAACTTTATGTTGAAGAATCTAATATCGATCTAAATTGTGGCATTGACAACACCACAATAGAACATGAAAATAGTATGTAAAATAGCATCATAATTTAGTGGTTTAGTCTTTTTCAGTTCAAAAATTGAAAACCGTTCCCATCGCAAAAATGGGTGCAACAATGTATGCTTATCATAGCGCCATATTTGGTGTCCTAAATTTCACCCGAAATAACATTTTAAATAATACCAAAAATAGTGCCCAAAATCTTACCTGGAGTTGTCCTGGAAATAACCTCTTAGATAGTAATAGGAATACTGTAGGAAATAGAGTCAGGAATAGAGTCGGGAATAACACCAGTTTATCGCTAGAAATAGCACCAGGATTTTCTTCGAATTTGGCTCCTCATTTGGCTTCTAGTTTAATGTCCAGTTTTTCTTCTTGTTTTTCTTCCAGTTTTGCTTCTAGTGTGGCTTCCAATTTTTCTTACCGTGCGTCTTCCAATTTTTCTTCTATTTTTACTTCAAGTGTGGCTTCCAATTTTGCTTCCACTTTTTCTCCTAATGAGGCTTCAAATTTTACTTCCAATTTGGCTTCGATTGTTTCTTATTTTTTTGCTTCCAAGCATGTGGAATAGCGTTAGGTTTAGTGCCAATATTTATGTCTAGTTTGGTTTCTGATTTAGCTTCCGCTTTTTCTTCCCATTTTTCTTCTAGTGTCGCTTCCAATTTAGATTCCATTGTTTCTTCTTTCTTTTCTTTAAAAAATGATTATTTTTTTACATACAGTTAAATTAATATGTTTTATTTAAATTTAATTAGTTAAATATATCATGCCTCTTAAATAAGCTATATGATTATACAACATATGAATTCATTTGAAATATTTTATAAGATAACATTTATAGGTATATTTTAGGGAAACAAACATCCATAAAAATTAACGTCATTATACCTATTAAATCTCCATGAAAATAGACTCTACAACATCTAGTACATTTAAAATAAAAATATAATTATTGTAACGTAATAATCATGTATAATTAAAATAAGTGAGTTAAATATCTACAACTTAAGTCAATTTGACAACATCCATCATGAACAATAAGTCAAAACCATCATACGTAATAAATCTGCATCCAAATCATCAACCGTTTTCAACATATAAAAATTGAAGAATCGATACTAACAATATCATCATCATATATCACTAAAAAAATTGTAATTCACATATATTAGTAGATCAATCACATGTGAAAATGATTCATGTCCAATAGTTCACATAAGTCAAAATGATACATCATGTACAAATGATATAAATAAAAATGATGAATTATGTGAGACAAAATGATAAAATTCAATATTATATGTCATGGCCAAATGATATAAGTCAAAATGTTACATGTAAAAAAGATACAACTTAATAATATGGGACACAATGGAGTGAATATGATACATATGATTGTAACCATGAAAATCAGAATCATAACGATATATAAAAAATGATCAATGATGTAGTTTATATGATCATGAATGTCACTAGCTACTACCAACAACTACCTCATGATCATCATCACCATCATGATCATGATCATGATCATTATCATAATCATATTTTTGGCATTCACCTAGTTATCATCTATATATGTGTCACCATGACCAACATCTTCCATCTCAGCATTAGACCCAACGTGATCTGGATCTATGTGATGAATATTATACATATGATTGTAACCATGAAAATTGGAATCATATCGATATATAAAAAATGATCAATGATGTAGTTTATATGATCATGAATGTCAATAGTTGCTACCAACAACTGCCTCATAATCATCATCACCATCGTGATCATGATCATGATCATTATCATAATCATTTTTTTGGCATCCACCTAGTTATCATCTATATATGTGTCACCATGAGCAACATCTTCCATATCAGCATTAGACCCAACATGATCTGGATCTACGTGATGAATATCATTAAGATCTTTTGGAATATCATTGTTCTAAATAAATAAAAAAGTATAAGGAAAATTTATTATTTACTTCATGCAATAATTAATTTCTTTTCTATATTATATAAGATTAAAACATATTAAATGAAACAATAATCATATTGCATCATATCAAAGTGCACATACCATAATAAAATTTCAAATAGGCTACAACTCTATGATGTAATAACAAATGTTATAACAACAAATGATGTAACAACAATCCATTTAATATTTCTTGTTAGAGCTTGAAATTGGGTAGCCAAAGAGGTGCTTCTGCCACAAAAAACTTCACCGACAGTTGAGGGATCAAGAAAGAAAATTGAGAAGCACAAACATAGGTAACAACAAATGGAAAACATATGGTGTAACCAAATATGTTGTACCGATAGATGTTGTAAAAAAATTGAAGTATGAAGGGTTTTTCGTAGTGCATTATATTAGATATCATTTTTTAGGATTCAACTGCATTAAGTAAGTTATACATCTGTGACCATTTCCATCAGAGGTAGTGATAAATGAATAATTTCTCATGATTTTTGAATAGTCCACTTAGCACTCATTACATCACCCTAATTTTTTAATAGTCCTCTTATCACTCATTGCATCGAGTGATGCTCATAGGGGTGAATAAGTTTGATTGAAACTAGTGAAATGAATCACATAGTTTCAATCATCACTTTCAGGGCTTACCCCTGGTAACTAGGACTTCCTTGGAGGTCACCCATCCCAGATCACCTCTGGCTCAAGCACACTTAACTGTGGAGTTTTCCCCACTATCAAGCTTACTTGGCTTGCTACCCCATTTTAAAAACCTTAGCAAGTATTGTGCCTCATGAACCAATCAAGTAGATCTCCCTTCACTTTTTGAATTTAAGTATGGGGGGGTTTCCATAGTGCATTATATTAGATATCATTTTTTTGGATTCAACTACGTTAAGTTAGTCATTCATCTATGACTATTTCCATGAGAGATAGTCGTAAATGAATAATTTCTCATGATTTATGAATATTCCACTTAGCACTCATTGCATTGGGTGATGCTCACATGGGTGAAGAAGTGGGATTGCAACTAGTGAAATGAATCACATAGCATCAATCATCACTTTCAGGGCTTGCAACCGATAACCAAGACTTCTTGGGAGGTCACCCATCCCAAATCGCCTATGGCTCAAGTGCACTTAACTGTGGAGTTTTCCCCACAATCAAGCCCACTTAGCTTGATACATCATTTTCAAAACCTTAGCAAGTATTGTGCCTCATGAACCATTTAAGTAGAGCTCCCTTCACTCTTTGTATTTAAGTATCAGGGGTTTTCCATAATGCATTATATTATTCAACTACGTTAAGTAATTCATTCATCTATGACCATTTCCATGAGAGGTAGTTGTAAATGACTAATTTCTCAGGATTTTTGAATAATCCACTTTGCATTCATTGCATCGAGTGATGCTCACAGGGGTGAATAAGTGGGATTGAAACTAGTGAAATGAATGACATAATGGAAATCATCACTTTCGGGGCTTGCACTGGGTAACTACGACTTCCCAGGAGGTCACCCACCCCATATCACCTCTGGAATAATTACGCTTGAAAAATGTTGGAACCACTGATGTTGTAACACCCATTACCATTGAAAATGCAAAAAATGTGTAAATGTTTATGTTATAACAACTTATACTATTGAAACTACTAAAACAATGACAATTACAGCAGATGTTTTAACAACAGATATTGTAACAATGAATGTTGTAACAATATAGGGGGTAGAGAGTCGTTTCATATTTATTTTGGAAGCTTTTAAGTGGGAATCCAAAGAGGTAATTCTGCCACCCAACACTACACCACCACTTGGGGGATTAAAAAAACAAATTGAGAAGCACAAACATAGGTAACAACAATTTGAGAAGAAGATGTTGTAATAATAGATGCCATAACAAATGTCGCATTAGCAGATGTTGTAATAAAAATTAATTTCATCTTGCTTGTCAAAGCTTGAAGTGGACAACCAAGGAGGTGTTTCTGCCACCCAACACTACACAAACACTTAGGGGGATCAAGAAAACAAATTTATAAGCACAAACATAGGTAACAACATACTGAGAAGAAATTGTTGTAACAATATATTCCATAACATGTCAATGTTAAATATGCTAAAACTTTTGTAGTAGTTGATGTTGTAACACCCATTAGTATTGAAAATGATGAAACTTCTCTAAAATTTGATGCTATCATAACTGCTACTATTGAAACTACTGATGTTACTGTGACCATTACGATGGATGTTATAATAGAAGATATTGTAACAATGGATGTTGTAACGTCAAATGTTGTAGAAGTTGAGGGGGTAGAAATCCAAATTCACCTTGCTTGTAAAATCCTAAAGTTGTGTAACCAAAGAGGCGTTTATACCACCCAAAACTACACCAATAGGTAGGGTATGAAATAAACATACATACTAAATGATCTAAATGTATTGGTTGAGGGTAGGAATTGTCACTATATTTTTAATTAGTGTGTGTGCAGGTTCTTACCTTTTGTATTTAATACCCAACCCTTCTAGATATAGCTAACACTTCTTTGACAACCTCCCTAGTAAAGACACCAAAATTTTGGGACAAGTTGTTTATCCTAAAATACCAATGGAAATCTACACATTAAATCATCAACTCGAGGTTTCCTTTGTTTATTTCAAGGCTATCCACGCATTTTTTGCAAGAAATGGTGCTAATATAACTTAACTTGTATGAAACTAAAGAAAAGTAAATACATATGAGTGAAAGTAAAAACTCGCACTTACTGAAAGAAATAACTCACTCTTGGCTTTTTTACTTTAAGCTTAAACAAACAAAACTACTAGAGGAATACAATCTTTAAGACTTCTACCAAAAATAGTGATTTGTGAAGACATATAGCTAAATACAAAATTTCTTTTAGGGAACTGCGTTTGTAAGAAAAGAACAACACTATAGCTAGAAATGAATTTGTGAGAAATGATATCAAATCATAAGTATTAAAAACTTCTACATTAATCACAAGGAATCGACAAGGAAATATAACACTTGAAAGAACCAATTGAAATAAATCTAATTCTATGATATCCAACTTTAACTGCTACAAAACACGCACTTTAACAATGAATCTGATTAACATCAAGTATTCTAGAAAACAATTGAATAATTGAATCACACGAATTAAAAGTAGAATATAAAATTAATTATGCAATAAAGGACATTAGTAGTTCAACGACGAGGCCCAAAATTGCTAGCATTCATTGCCTTATAGGTAACTCAATGCAATAAGTTAAAATTGAACAACAAAAGTATATGCTAAATTATAACAAGGTAGAAGGAATGTATGTAGAGATTTATAATATTTATCAAAATGATTATAGCTTGAACTTTTTACTAAGGTTCAATGCCTCATTTTTATATTACAAAACAAGTTTATTTTCAAATGAAAAGTGATAGATTCTTAGGATGCTTTATTCAAATTATGAAAATCTCCATCGTTTCCTCAAATAACATGTCCAAGATCTCTTCATCAACTAATTTCTCGAGGATATAAGTGGATCTCTTTCAACTGGTTATAATTAAATCGAACAACTCAACATAATATGTACTTCCTTAACTATTCCAGGGAACAAAATTCAGTATTAGATATCCCTATTCAAATAACGGTTCAAATCATAAGTAAACTGCTCCTTTCATAATTTAAATCAATTCATTAAAGAGATAAAATAATGAAAATCCATCCACTCCTTTCTAAGATCTATATTGTGTGAATTATCATATTTTGCACATAAAAAGGCTTAGAAAACTAATATAAAAATAATAAGTAAGGTAAGATAATTGTATCAAATTCAAAGACCAACAACTAGACATATGTTCTTTTGTTAATAAATAGATTCAATCTATGCTTTAGCCTCATCAGGTACATTGGGTTGTTGCAAATAATATTTTAAGATATCTTCATGGTACTATAAATGATGGATTGAGGTACATTTCTGGGGATATGAGAATACATGGATATACTGATGCAAATTGAGTTAGTAATGTGGTGGATAGAAAATCACATCTAGGTGTTTCTTCTCTTTTGAGTCCACTTCAATTTCATGGACGAGCTAGAAACAAAAGTTTGTTGTAATGAGAATTCTTGACAGTGAATATATTACAACTACTATGGCTTCTTGTGAAGCCATTTTGTTGAGGAATATCTCCAATGAGTTATTTGAGCACATGTTATATACTACCATCATTTATTGTGATAATAAAAGTGGGAATCACCTTTCGTAGAATCTCTTTTTCTGCAATAGATCCAAACATAATGATATTAGGCACCAATTTATCTAGGATATCGTACAAAGAGGAGCAATAAGGCTCCAACACATTAGGATGGATGACCAGGTTGCTGACATCTTCAAAAATCCATTGGACAAGGCCAAGTTCTTATCCTTCAAAGAGATACTTGGAGTCATGTAAATACCCTCCCATGGGGTTACGACTTGCATTGGACATTAAGCTCTGGGAGGTCATGGGGGCCTAGGGTACTTCTTGGAACTGGATGAGAACAGGGTGACTGGTTCACCTTCCCCTATGGAGTACATACCCCAGCATCAGATCATAGATTGAGTGGTTCACCTTCCTTGATGGAGTACACTATATGATAACAGGGTGAGTGGTTCACCTTCCATTATGGATACCCCAACATACATCCTACCCTTGTAGTCTGGGACTCTGGTTAAGTACCTATATTTTTTACAATGATTTGTGAAAAGGTGGTTTGGGTTAAATAATACTACCGACAAATGTTACATGTGCTATTTTATTCCCTATTATTAAGATGCAAGATGTTCAAAAAATTAATCATAAAGAATCAATCATGGTAGGGATTCTACCCCTTCCACATGAGGACTCACCTCTGTCATTTTGGCGAGGGTAGTAGGGTCATGTGACCCACCCTCTCTAGATCCTTTCTTATTGGTCTATGATATCAATCTTCAGCAGAGACAAGAAAATTTGCAAATAAGGTACATGACGGACATGATGACATAGTAGTTCATGGATGTTGTGAGGTGGAATTCCCCCCTAGTTGATAGGGAGTATTAAAGGGTGGAACTAGCAGAAAATTCACCTTCCTAGAAGCCCCTTTGTTGATGGCTCATCATCCATTATACTATTTTTTATTTCATTTTTCTTCACCTTAAAATCTACAATTTTTTCATACATACAAATATCCTTTCTTAAAGTTGTACTCATCTTCATCTACAAGTCAACTCCATTTGTGAAATTTCATGACCCTTGACCCCTCACTGATCACTATAAATAAGCCATAAGGCTTCCTCATTTTGGCATATCATCATCACACTTCTCTCGTCTCTTCATGGATTCCATAACTCTAAAAATTACAGGAGTTTCTTCTCACATGCAAGGAAGACGAAGGGCGAAATTACAAGTGGCTTACAATCTAAATTGTTTGCAACTTTGGGCAGTGTTGACTTTCACTTTGTGAATAAATTTTGAATTCGATATTTCTCACATATCTCTGTCTAGGGAGGCTTCATATATCGGAAAAACAACCATTGTAATTTAGGTTTTTTTATTGGCATTGACCTTAGGAGGAATTACATATATTGGCCGTAGATGTTAACTAATTTTGACTAGTTTTTCATCTCTAATTTGGGTTTCCTTTGATGTGATACTAAGGCTGAGTTCCTTGCTACAGTGACTGAATTAATTGGAGGTTGTTTAACTATTATTTTACCATAGATGACTGGAATAGTTATGACACATTGATTGGTGTTTGTTGTAGACTATTGAGTAGGATTATATTGGATTAGATTGAGCTTCATATCATTTCTCGGTCAACTTTATTGGATAAGTTAATACTTTGAATTTGAATATTGTACTAAATTTGATTTTTTCTCTCTATTGAACATTTGATATTTATCAATAAGACAGAACAATTGGGTTTTCTCCCTTTTGGGGTTTTTCCCTAGAATTAGCCTAAAAATTTGTGTTCATTGTCTTGGCTTGTATTTGTATGCATTGTTGATGAAGTTATATCTACAATGATTTTCATTGGCTATCTTAAATTAATGATAATTGATTGCTATTGAGGTTTACTGGGATTTCTATTGGAACCTAAAGTGGAATTATTATTTGGTTAATAATACATTGAAGTAATTATTGTAAGCATATAACATACCATAAGAATTAATATCCATACAAGGGAATGTTCCACAAGCCTAATGGGACACCGCTTAAGATGGAAACAAAGCATGAGATCGAACTATTATCATACTCTTCATCACCAAACATCGAGTTGCACAAAAACTATGTTCTAAAATCTAATGAGGTAAGAAGTAGTTACAATAAGTATTGGAGCATGATTTTATTTGCTAAGTACCTCACCATGTGGGTCACCCATCATAATTACGCCCAAGTAGGATGGGACATAATGAATGTCCATTTATTATAGGGAAATAAAATAAATTACACTAAATAATAAGAAGCCCCTTCCTAGCATGGATGATCTGTTGGGGCCATTTGTAGTGAGAAATGTACTTCAATAAGTTGTATTTAAAATCAAGGTCTCACTAGGTTCGATTTAAGAAAGAAGATACCTGGAAGGATTACTTAAAAACCATACAAATTTTGTATTATTGGTTAGTCATACCATTTCATCTATGTAATGCACCACCTACATTCATGAAATTAATGAATGGTGTAATATTCCGTTATTTAGATTCCTTTTCTATTATTTATTTGGATGATATATTGGGTTATGGTTTGCAGATAGAGTAGAATATCTCGCAATTGAAGCAAGTGTTAAAGACTATCAAGAACAAAAAAATGTTGGCAAACATTAATAAATGTGAATTTACATAATGATCTTTTGGGTATTTAGGCTATGTGATTGGTGGATGGGATCTTAATATAGATCTCACCAAGATGGGGGGTATCATGAATTCGAAAACACTTGCAAATTATTCTTATGTTAGGAGATTTAGTATGGAAAAAAATACTTAAGAAAAATTATACCCTCATCTTCAGTAGGAAGAGCAATACTCCATGCCATAGTCTTGAGTGGCAAGAATTTCCAGTGGGGTAAGGGTCAATAGGAGGCCTTTGGAGAGTTGAAGAGGAAAATAATCTATGCACTAACTCTTACATTACTTAACTTACAACACCCCTTTGAAGTGGAGAGGGATGCAAGTGTGTATGGTATGGGTCTAGTATGAATTTAGGGAGGATGACCTATATCCTACTTTTCTAAAGTGTTTCATGGGGATGTTCTAAACTACGATATCTATGACAAGGATTTCTACTCATTAGTGCAAGATTTCAAAAAGTGAAAATACTATTTGATGGGAAAGGAGACATTCAACCGGATAGGTTAGTAGTGACTATTGTACCTTCAAGTCCAAAGTCAGTTATAAAAAACCTGGAATTACAACTGGATGAGTTTTTTATAATAGTTCCATTTAGTGATCAAGTAGTAAAGGAGAAGCATAAACAAGTTGGTTGACATGCTTTAAGTCCACCCACAACAAAAATCATAGTTTTATGAACTTTGATGCACATGGAACACTTCAACCATGAGGCACAAAAAGAGGCATATATAGAGGATGTGGGCTTCGATAGAGTGCATCTGTGACTAGAGTGCTAGATTCATGTGGATAATAGCGATAACACAACTGAATATCATCTCAAAATGGGTTACTCTATAGGTTGGGCAAGCTAGGAGTTCCTAAATGTGGATGATTTCATTTTATTAGAGATTCATAAACCTCTAAATTTGTAGGGCATTTAGGTATTGGGAAGAAAATTTGTAATTTTCATAAGTATACCTACTTGCCAAGGATGTAACAATATCTAGCCGAGTTAATTAGAAAGTGTATACTTTGTATAAGAAAAAATGTGTATACCATCCCTTAACTGTATTCACAAATACGTGGGAAAGAAATTAAGAGAAGAGAAATTTGTTGAAAGGATAGAGAGGCCATTCAAAGTGGGAAATTATGGTTATAAATGAACAAGGAGAGGCTATAGGATCTGAGTAAGAAAATAAATGATCTGCAATATGGCCCTTTCAAGATACTGGAAAAGTTTAGCGACATTACTAAAATCTTGGTATACCCACATATATGTGCATTTACTCAGTGAAGAATATGAAAAATTATGAAATATTTTGATCCTTCGGTGTTGGATCAATAAAATATGTAGGTCCTAGTAATATATGATTAGGTAAATTTGATATAAGATATAATCTAGTAGATTAAGTATATAATAAAAATACATGGTAAGCATGAACTTTGTTAGATATGGTTGAAGGGACAAGTTCTAAACAAAGCTAAATAGTACTCTAGGGAGAAGGTAGAGGAAATTTTTCCTCACCTCTTATATCCAAATATTTTGTGGAACAAAGGGCTCTAACAATGGAGAGATCTGATCTAGAATAGATCACTATATTATTTTTCATCCATCTTGATGCCATTGCAGTGAAAAAAATGGAGGAATAAGCTTGCTAATCCCTTTTTACCAGTAGGTCTCAATATGTAAAATTGGGGATTCAAAACTTCTAGCAAAAGTATCAGGAATTAAATGAATATTTTGGGGTCCTAAAACTGTCACATCCACTAGGTCACATATATTTAGTTTATACACATATACCTTTCCAACAATGTAAGAAAGACATAAAAAGGAGTATTTATGACTCTAAAAATTTAACCTTGATGTTTTTTCTATCATTATTTTAGAGGATTCCATGCTAGCCCTATTACTAATATAAAATGGGTTAGCCATGTGGAGAATATGAAGAATGCCCTATAAGGGTAAAATTTATAACTCTAGCTAATAGTTAAATTTGTGAAACTTACCACCTAGTTGGTTATTAGGATGTGTTATAACCAAGCCACTAGGAGGAAAATGGGCTCTTTTATATTCAAGTTCTTTTTTGTTGTATATTAGAGAAGAATAGCTAAGAGTATATAGAGAGGTAATATAAAAAAGGGGGTTTTTAATCTGTAGCAACCCACTAGCCATAGGTCTCATGTAAATCCATAGAGATTTCCTTCTCCTTTGTATGTGCACCATTTCCATTCTAGACAAGAGAGATCAAAGAAACCTCACATTCTTGGTACACTTTCTCCAAAATGGATTTCCCAAAGCATACCCTAGTGTTCATTGTGATTGGTGTGTGTTTTTATTTCACTTATTCTCTATTTTTCCATATTCTATCTTTTTCATACATAAACAACAATTTAGAAATAACAAATCAAGAATCTGAAGGAATCAACCCTTCATAGTGTATGCTTTAGGTTTATTTTAATAGATCAATTGTGACAAACTATCAAATGTAATATCCACTAAAATTTATATATAAACCTCCATCTAATTTGAGAGGCTTATTGTACTTGCCACTCTATTTCTCTTCCATGGCTTCAAATTATTTGAATTTTTAGAAAATAAAATTAAAAAAATGAGAAATTGTACCATTGTTCTTGAAGCAAATAATGAATAAATGCTAAGTGAAAACTACCTCGTAAAACTCTATTTGCATCATACCATAGAGATTTGTGTGTACTAGCTCAAGTGGTTCTTTGGTTGTATACAAAGCACCTACAAGAAAAGTATCCTTATGGTATTTAGCTTGGATGCAATTCTCACAATATTTATCCTAAACAATTGTCATTGGGAGACCTTAGACCATAGATTTATTTTGTAAAAGACTAATACTTTCAAAAGGAAAATTAACATATATAATATTTCATAACTTGGACTAAGCTAATCTCAAAACACTTCCCACTCCATATCTCTTGCATGGATTTCAATCCTTTGAATTTCCAAAACGTATTTTATCCTTTTTTGAAAAAATGAACCAATATTGCTCGAAAAAAATTATGAATAAATATTAAGAAGTAAAGACTGCCTCTTACTAACTATTTTTTCATCAGACCATATAAATTTGTGTGTACTATTTCAAGTGGTTCTTTGGCTCCATACAAAGCACCTACTAGAAAATTATCCTTATGGTCTTTAGATAGGATGCAATTCTCACAAGAGTTGTCGTGAAAAATTATCATAGCGAGAAATTTGACCATAGAATTATTTTGTAAAAGACTAATTCTTTAAAAATAAAAATACCATATATGAGATTTCATAACTTGGACAAAGATAAACTTCAACAATTCTATACGTATGACTATGACTAATTAAGGTTCCTCAACACTAATAGAAAAATTCAATGTTTGGTCATTTGCATTTTTAGCGATGAGTCCTCTACTACTTTGCCTATCTAGAATGATATATCTGGGACCTTTAAATATGAACTTATACCCACTTTGCTTTGAGTATCAACACTTTTCATATTATATATTTCAAACCAAGTGTGCAACAAACATTTGGAATTTCCTTTTCATCTTGCATGATTAAAAAAAAAAACTATTGGTTTTCATTGATCATTTACTAGATAATTAGCTCTTTTTATGTGGTTTTGAAGAACATTGTGTCACATTTTCCTCCTTTTCCTTTGCTTCTATTTCATTGAATCCTTTTCTAATGAAGGACTCACACTCAAATACACTTTCCAAAGTGTCATAGATATTTTTTATTCTTACCTTAGGTTTCAATAATAACCCTATACGTTTTCCAGAAATAATTGCCATATACCTTTAGACCCCTCTTTAAGTAATACATTCATATCATTTTTTCCAAATACTTTTGTGTACTTTTTCAACAAATTTTTGATTCGAAATGTCTTCTCCTTAAGCTAGAAGATGATTAATAATTTCCTTGAAGTGTGTCATAAAATCATGTATAGAGTCTCATATTTTCATATAGAAGGATTCAAAATTATTTAAGGGTGCATATGTGATTTTGAATTTTTTACTTTGCTAGCGCCTTGATAAGTTTTCATAAGCATGATGCCTCAATCCGTAATAGGTAAACTAAAAGTTGATATAGTACCGAAAGGATCTTCAATCTGGAATCTTGCAGCAATCAACATGAATTTGATTCGACATCATAGATTTTGGGAAGTGAGGGAAGGCAAAATGTCACTCTTTTGGTAAGATTCATGGCCACAAAGAGAAAAATTATTTAGTAGGCTTGATTTAGGAGAAATATTCCTGTTCACAAATACACCAAATTCTAGATTAATTAAAAATTATTGGTGCCAACATCAGAATATCCAGTGGAGAATATGGAAAGAGAAAACCCACTGGCCAGAAGCACCAGAAACGCAACAATGGATTAACCTTGAAAAATAATTGAAAATAAGGATAATTGTCAATGTAGTCGGAAGTGATATTCTAAGATGGGATTATCAAAGTAAATGAATGTTCACTATATAGGAGGGATATCATATTAAGTCTCAAAATATCATTAATAATGAAAGATCGATATGGAGGAAAATGTGGGCATTAAAACATTTTCCAAATATTTCCTCTGGCTCTTAAGTCATCGAAAAATGATTACATGGGACAACCTGTAGAAGCTAGGAATGTATGGACCATCCTTTTGTTACATGTTCAAAACAACAAATGAATACATAGAACACCTTCTCAACACTTGCCCAACTACGGAGTTTCTCTGGAGTAGTATTGCAAGGACTTTCAGACAAACAGATAGAGCTAATACAAATATAAATGAAAATATTAATAATTGGTGAAAAGGAGGTTTAAAATGTGAAGTATTGAATAGAGCATGGAAGTTATCTATTGGATTTATTTTATGGGGCACATAGAAAGAAAGGAACCATTGTATATTCATAGGAGAAGAACAAACAATTAACCAAATATGGCAAAAGACGATTGTGAATATAAGAGAAACAATTTTAGTGGAAAGTTGGACAGAGGATGATTGGAATATGGAAGGTATAGAAACTCAAATGCTTGCAAGTTTAGATTTGAAACCTCAAATGTTATATCGAAACCTTTGGAAATATAAACCTCCGTCTCAAAATATAGAATATAGGTGGAAGGTACCACAGAATGGTTTTATTAAGATTAATTATGATGGTACATCAAAAGGAAATCTAGGACAAGCAGGAGCAGGAGGGATTTTTAGAAATTCTTGTGGGGAAGTTTGTCGATTCTATGCTCTGGATTTCGGTTATGCAACTAATAATGAAGCAGAATTGACAACAGTAAAACAAGGGTTATTGATATAAAAAAGAGAAAATTATCAACGACTAATTGGAGAGGGAGATTTGACAATGGTGACTGGAATTTTACGTAAATTACAACAAGGCTCAGCTTGGGAAAAGATAAGTAAAAGTTGGAGAATGGTGAATCTCATTCAGGAAATAAGTTTATTGACCAAAGGAATCTAGTATCTGATACCAATCAATGTTCACAGAAAAGATAATGAGGCAGCAGATTACTTATCAAACTGGGGCTGTAGCAATAATGAGCGACATTTGGATGTAACGCCAAGGGCTAGAATATGGATATTGAATTGCACTCTCTCCAACTCATTCTAGACATATATTTAAGTGGCAGCGAAGATCCCTAATCGGGGTTCCACCTAACAGGAGACGACAGCATGACAACGCCATGTGGTGGGTGTGTCAGCTGACCACTTAGTGTAACATTAAAATCTACATGGTGATATCAACCTTGCACGTGCCTATCTTATCATCACAATGAAAGTAGGGTCATACCATAAATTCATGGAAAATACCGTGATGGGCCATTGGATGCAGGGTAGGAGATTGAAAAGGTATACTTTCTCTTGCAAAACGTTAATTCAAACAAGATCTGGGACTTGGACAAGAGCAGCGACATGAGATCTAAAAGAGCAGGAGTTTCAACATAGGGGGCAGAGGTTTTTTGGGTACGTTCTGGTTCTCATCACTCTAGTCTCAATTTATGTTTTCCTGTTATTCTACCGTCAATGAACACAAAAGTTATTACCAGCCATGCAGAGCTGTTGTTGTTTCCGGTTTGCTTTTTTGTTTTTTACAGTTTGCATGTAATGATAGAGGGGGTTCACTTCAAAATTGCACCCTTTTTTCATAGCCGTGGTTATCATCCCCATATTTATCTCAGTATTGTCATAAGGTATGGGTTTAGTTGCTGCTTTTGTTATGATTAGGAAAGTCAGACCCCTGGTAATTCTCTTAAGTTGCTTTTCCAGCACCTCAGTCATGTTTGGGTGTATAGGGTAAATTTGTGCTTCGCAAATATTTTTGAAGGTGTGCTCTGGAATTTGGTTTCCTTTGTTCTGAAAGGTTTGGTTAAGCCTGATATTTTTATTCAAAAGCTTGAAGGTCATATAGATGCTTTATTCCTTTCTGTGTTCCGCCACTTCAGTTTTCACCCTCAATTTAAAAGGAAATCCAACTGCATTTCGTTTTCTTGCTGTTATAAATCCTTCCCCAGTGTGGGTAAAGAGAAGCCCCTTCAAATTAGGAATTATCACTATCTTAATTCTTATTTTCTTGGGGTCAATCGAAATTCAAGTCATTTTGCGAATACAGTATTTACTACCCAGAAAACCATTATATTGTTCATTCAACAGAGGAAGTATTCTGGCAAAGAGAAGGCACAATATGTTAATATATGAATTATTGAAAAACACAATCCATGCCCCACTATTCGGGTAAATCAGAAAATTTTGGAATTTACTATTGATCCTAAGTTTTATATAATTTCTATTGTTCGATATACATGGTCCTTGTCAGTCATAAGTTTAGACAATAGCATTCAGGACAGAATGACAAAAGGAAAAGGGAGGAAGTTACAACCACCCCAAGTAGCTGGACCAAGCAAAAGAGGAAGAAATAGTCATCAATAGACTCTAGAAAATATAGCAAATACTTATGAAGTAGATATTCCAAAGCATATTCATAAAACTATACAGGGTTGGGAAAGGGATAGTGATGATGACGATGATGATATTCAAGAATAAAAGGAAAGAATAGATTTTATCTCTGACCCAGGTAATACCAAAGGAAGAGTTTCTTTATTCCAACAATTTGTCAAGACATATTGGAAAATTAAATGTGTTTTAGCAAAGGCGATGTCGAGCATGACAAAAAAGCAAGTCAATCCTTCAATGTTTTTTGAGCTTCAGCAGATTAAACAGGATATGCGGGAAATGACCAAGGCGCAAATACAAGCAAATGCGTGAATCGGAAGCATTGAACAATAGCTCCTGAACATGCAACAAGCTGAGATGCCATGGTCAAATGCAAAATACCCAGCACATGTTGATTCTTCAGATGGTTAACACTTGGATAAATTTAGTTTCGTATGTTTTTTTAATATATTAAGTATAGCCTATGTTTTATTTGTAGTTTTTATGAACATAGAAAAGGGATATTCCCTGACAGTAGAAGGAAAAAACAATACCAATTTTGGTTGGCTTATAACTCTCTGAGGTGGCCAACAAACCTGGTTTCCTTCTAGCAGGTTGAGGCTACCAATAATTGTGAAATTTGTATAGCAACATTCTCTTTACAAAATAGAAAATAGACAGGTCTTACGAAATTTACAAAAAGAAAAAAGAAAAAATCATAAGCGTGTCCCATCCCTACTTGGCATGAAGCAACCTTCAGAAAAATTGAATAAGGATCATTTGTTGGATAATCCAAAATTCTTTACAATCTTTCTTTCTATTTTTAGTAGTAACTTTTCTCTATGCATTTGTGATTTCCTCTAAGGTTTAATGAATTGGTTCTACAAACCAACATACTATAATTTCCCAACATTATTAAGAATGAAGGTAATTCTTCATTTGGATTGACCTAATTTGTACAGTCAAAATTGGGCCTTGTGACACTCTTTAAGTACCATTACATGCCATTAACTTTTCTCTTTGTCAATTTTACCATATAATTGTACCAAATATACCTACATTGAATAAGTATCATAATTCTAGTACAAATTAGATTTCTTCTTTTAAATAAAATTTTATCTATTTTTCTTGAAAAATAAACCAATTTTTTTTTAATTAACTACTTTTTTTTTTTGTCTTTATAAAATATATTTATTTTTAAAAGATAATTAATTATCACATAATTTATTTTTTCCATTGTACAACTAAACCAATTATTTATGTAAATCTTCTATGAATACTCAAATTCTAACAATTTTCTTTCAATGTATCCTTAAAAAGAAATATCTTCAAAATTAAAATTCACCCAAATTAATAACTTATGGCAATCAAAACGCTCCTTCATCCACATGGGGTAGCTAGGGTTTGGAAAAATGGCAACTCTCTTCAACAAATACTGAGTAGATCCCTGAAATGTGGGTTTTCTTTTGCAAAACATGTTGTTCTCTCATACTCAAATCTTAGCATTATTCAAACCCGCTCTTCCATCTGAGAAGAGACTTAATCTTATGACACATTAAGCCGGAGTAACAAGACTCTAATGATCAATCAATAAAATAATTAATCCATAAAATCATTATGAACATCACCAGTGTCTTGGCAGCTCATTCCAAATTAGCCGAACAATCTCGTACCCAGTTAATAATTAGTATTCTTGTCTTCAGGGATGCTCTCCAACGACGGTTTCCAACATTTGTGACAATTCTCTTCATATGGATTATATACAGAATTACTCTGATCACCTAATTTAGCTTCAAACTTCACCAATAGATCCTCCATGACCTTCTGCTTAGAAAAACCATTACCCACCATTTTTACAAGTTCTTCTTTTCTGATAAGAACCTTAACCCTCACAGTACCTGCCCCTGTGTTCTTACAGGAAAGTGCCTGTTCAGAGGACTTAAATTTTTCTGCTTCTTGTCTTTCGCTTGATCTGCTTCTGCTTCTGACTTTGTGCTTCTGTCCAACCGGGCCATTTTTATTAACGTCCACAACCAGATGAAGGGTTTGCTCTCCATGAGCTTCGCTGAAAGCCATTTTGGATGTACAATGCCCAGCACAGTTGCCCATTCTGTTAACGAAGTAAAGTAGCCTTGAGAGATATTGTTATTGTGGCAGATTCAATTCCAATCTAGCCTCTAGTTCTCAAGCAATGCACAATTTAGTGTTTGGGATTTATTCTATATCACAAACACCATGCAATACTCATAGAAACTAAAGCTCTGTGCAGGTTTAGGAGGTGTACTTGAACGTATATAGGAGGTGATTGGAGATGGAAATGCACGCAAAGAGTTTGGAGAAGAATACAAGGAAAGAAGGAAAGTTGAAGTGTGAGGTATGACATTTACTGGCAATTAAATGAATACACAATTTAGTGTTTGGGATTTATTCATATATCACAAACACCATGCAATCCTCATAGAAACTAAAGCTCTGTGCAGCTTTAGGAGGTGTACTTGGCCGTATATAGAAGGTGACTGGAGATGGAAATGCACGCAAAGACTTTGGAGCAGAAGAGTAGAAGGAAAGTTGAGGTGTGAGGTATGACATTCACTGGCAATTTCTCAGGTGAGACGAGGTCTCTGTCGTGATTGAAGGAACCATTCTAGATAGGTGAGACACGAATTTGAAATTTGAAACTTTCGTGGATATTTTTACAATTTCAATCAATTGATAATTGGATGAAATAATTTAACGCGCTTTGAGTCAAGGGTAGGTGGGTGATATTTTAAAGTTTTGTTAATGTCAAATTTCGAATAATTTCTCAGGTTAGACGAGGACGCCGTCTCGGAGGCATCTAATCATATAGAGATACCTGTTTTGACTAGTTGGATTAGGATAATACGAAATCTCGTTTTTATTGATTTAAAATTTGGACGAACATTTTGAATATTTCAATCTATAAATAATCACTTAGAGTCATCAATAATGGGCGAAATTGTGAAAAAATATCTTTAGGTAAAAATCACATCCAAATAAATTTGGTCGACGCGGTGTGGTTCATCATCAGGACTTGATGAAAATCTGATCAGGAGACCCAATTAAATAGATATGAGAAGCTCCAACTAGCCGTTGAAAAATCAAAGTCATAGAAATATCGGCTACTTAGACTAAATCAAAGTCATTGAAATAAAAAGTCAAAAAATATATATAAAAAGATTAAAGTTTATAACATGAAAATTATTTATTATTATTTTTAATTTTAATTTCTATTTCTATTTTTATTTAATATACAATAGGAATAACTTAAATTATTCTAGAAGATTAAATAAATATAAGATTATTTCTATTAATAAAAATAGTTAAAATATTTATTTTGTTTAATAATATTTAAAAACATAAAGGATTAAATGCTACTATAATAATACAAAGAATAAAAATATAAATATAAAAATGAAAATAAATAAATAAATAACTAAAATAAAAATAAAAATAAGAAGAAAAATAAAATAAATAAAAACAAAAATAAAATAAATAAATAAATAAATAATAATTTATTTTTTAATAATTTTTATTTTAATTTATTTTATTAATATTTATTAATTAATTAATTTATTTATATATTTATTTTATTTACTTACTTATTTATGTAATTATTTATGATTTTATTTGATTTTATTTTATAGATTTATTAAGTTAAAAAATAAATACATAACATAATAATAATAATAATAAATAAATAAATAGATAATGTATAATATTTTATTTTATTATTATTATTATTATTATTATTATTATAAAAATTAAAATTAAAAATAATAATAAATAATTTTCATGTTATAAACTTTAATCTTTTTATATATATTTTTTGACTTTTTATTTCTATGACTTTGATTTAGTCTAACTAGCCGTTATTTCTATGACTTTGATTTTTCAACGGCTAGTTGGAGCTTCTCATATCTATTTAATTGGGTCTCCTGATCAGATTTTCATCAAGTCCTAATGATGAACCACACTGGCTGGTTCGAAACACGTCGACCAAATTTATTTGGATGTGATTTTTACCGAAAGATATTTTTTCACAATTTATGGATCACAGAAGCAATATTCCTAAAAATGGGCGAAATTATTAAAAACATCACGAAAGTTAATTTGGCAAAATTATTAGAATACCACGAAAGTTGGAAAATAAGTATTACTAGTAGTTGCCCCAAAAGGTGCAAAGAGAGGCCAATAGGATTTTTAAATCAAAAAAGTTGTATAAGAAAATAGCAATTGATACCTTAAACTTTAGTTTTTTTTGTGTGTATTTTTTTCTTAAGTTTACAATATGTAACTATATTAGAGTTGTTTAACAAAAACATTCTCCAATGTCATGAGAGCTGCATGGTGGAATACTGTAATAGCATGATTCTTGCCTCTCGTAAATTTATGAAAGAAATAACAAAAAAATAACTATAAATTTATGTATGGAATAACAAAACTTAATCTATACTTTGATGAATTGCAAGAGCAAGATGTCGGGATGGAAATAAATGCTACTACAAGGAGTGCTTAATTGGCCAAAACCACTGCAACACAGAAACAAGGCTTGAAGAAATACCCTGGGAATGTAAAAGTGTGTCCATTCATGTTAGGTCCCTATATTACTAGTGTAGTTCCTTATTATGTTAGTGTAGACCCCCTTATTGTTATTATTGTACCCCTGTAACCCCCATATTGTTATTATTGTGCCCTTAAATTATTATTGTTAGGTCGGCTAGGATTACATTGTGGCCCCGCTAGGATTACATTGTGGCCCCATGGACTCCTATATATAGATAGGAGGTTTTGTCATTTGTATCATCCAAGAATTTTTCATTAATGTAATGTATTGGAGGTTTCCCCCTCGAAGTGGCTTCTTTCTAAGGCGTTGATATCTCTTTCTTCTATTTTTGGAGCTGGTTTCACAACAATTCACCTCCAATTGCTTCACCGATTTAGTCAAGAAAATACTACACTGTGTGATAACCAAGTAGATAATCCAACACTTTTTAGAGGGTTATGTGCTCCACTTCTTGCAATGGCATAGCAAAAAGTTATGGTCGATTGTCGTCTTCATAAAACATCAATAATATCATCACTGTAGTATAATTAGAAAAAATGTAATTGAAAGAAGGCATGTCTTCATTCAATAGGAACAAATGTAATTGAAATAGTAAACAAGCAATTGTTCCCATTTATTGTAGATGCACTGTAGCCACAACTTGTCCAACATTTTCTGACTTTGATAAAATAGAATCCTAAAACTCTGACCTCTTGCCACAGCTTTTCCAACATTTTATGACTTTGATAAAATGGAATCCTAAAACTTTGGCCTCCCGCCACAGATTGTAAGAAGATCCCCATTCAGATCAGGAGAAAATAAGTTGATTCAAAACATGAATTCATAAAAGTCAGTAGATAATTGGAGCTAAAAATATTAAGGTTGTGTGGAGGACTTAGACAACCCAATTGTAGTATCAAATCATTAAAGTTATTTCGGTATCCTTAATTTTTATTTCTGCTTTAATTCATAAATCAAACTCACCCTTCATATAGAAATCAAGCCCATCTCTAATCTTAACCGAGCATAAAAACTATACGATCCATCTTGCCATACTTTTAACAGTTATCAAATCAAGCCTCTATGCATGTGGCTTCTTTGAAAGTAAAAAACAAAGAAATTTCCATGCATACAATAATTCGTTCTTCAATCTTATATTATTATCATGAAATATAGAAAATATAAAATTGTTTTTTGAGTGAGCTCTGTAATTCTAATTTTTCTTCAATCATTTTTATTTTGGCCTGAAGAAGACATGTCGTTGAAATTTATTCTTCTTAACCTTGAAATGACAAGCGTTGTACATTAATCTCAAAGAGTTTAAAAAATACAATAACTCCGGACTGCAGTAATGAGTGTTAGTGGGTTAGTGCGACTTATACTTTGTCGTCTTAAATGACACTCGATGATTGGTGGCAATCAAAACACGATAGCGACATTCTATAGCTCTCAACTGGTCACACTCATCATCAAAATCCCAGAGTAGAAACTGTGTCACTGCATATGAAACAAAAGAAGAGTATCTTGACGCGAAGGTCGATATTGCGCCCAAGATAATCTTGAATTTAGAATCTTGAAATTGTCGTTTCTGGTTTCTGGTAGGTATTTAATCATTAGTGATATAATATTTCTTTACACAAATACAGACCTTGCTATCCGATTAGTATTTGTAAGTGCTTCCAGTACAGTTCGATGGGTGCGGGGCTTTTGTTTCCAGCAATGGTAGCGACCACCCTCGTCATCGTCTTCGTGTAGGTTGCTGTAGGGATAGGTGAGACGAATATGGTTCTCTACATGCATGATAATCTGACAAGAGGAAAGTGACCTCGTTCCCAGTTGCAGTATTGAATGGCTCTTCTTCTGACCTGGAAAAATTTGGAACCGTAGTGATAATGAGCGACCCTATCACCAAACAACCACAATTCACCAACTCTAAGGGCTCCATCATTCTGGGTCGGGTGCAAGGAAGTTACATTAATACGAATCCCCATACTGGGATGGACTTTTTAATGGTTTTCACAATCACCTTCGAGAATATGGAGTATAACGGAAACACCCTACAAATTCAAGGAATTGAGAGGTTCGATAAGCCTCAGTGTGAGTATGCGGTGGTTCGTGGAACAGGCCAGTTCAGATAACAAAATGATGGCCAGAAGGAAAATGATGGAAGAAAATAACAACTTAATATAAAATAAAATAGCTGACAGGCCCGAATAGGAAACAGTAGCAGGATTAACAACTTACTATAAAATAAAATAGCAAGCCTGTCAAGCACAGAGGAGCTCGGTAGTCTAAAAAAATCTGTGTACACGTGTCATTTGGAGAGAAGAAAGGTAGATGAAAAATCAAGTGTATTGATTCAAAAGAGAAGGCTTATAGGCCTAATTATATTATATTTAGTATATCTCTTTTTTTAACCTCGATGGGTCAGTGAACATGCTACAAGAAGCAGTTGGTACTCATATGGTTGATGCATGCTAAGAATGTAACAGGCAACCAAGACAATAGGTGTCAGGATCAGTGACCCTCTAGAAGATGGAAGCATGATTTGATTTGGTGTATATGTTTCTCAGTTTGTCGTTCTTTAGTATGGTCGAGGTTTGGGGATGCATAATTGACATAGAGTATGCAGAGGCCACCAAGTTCTCCATGTTCATTTCACTTGTGAACATGATTGTTGTTGGAGTTTTCAAGTGAGGAGCGTTTCAAAGAATGATGACATGGAAACATAGTTACTTTGTGTGGGATTCAGGGAAATGGGTGGAAGGGAGTTAACATTGTATTTGTCTCATGACGACACGGAGTAATGTTGTGTTACTTAAGCTTGATGAGCCTGGTGGTGGTGGTCATCGTGTTTATGGTTTCAAATTTTTTTGTAATAGTTCTCGTAAAATCCATGTAATATATATATATATATATATATATATATATATATAGATATATATATATATATATCACGGTTGATGGGACATGTATTCGAAGTTGAAAGTTGGAAAAAATATTCTAGTGGGTTTTCATTTCGGTTATTATGGCTAAAGGAAATTGGTAAAGGCAATGGAAAAGTCTTTAGAAAGGAAAAGTGGCATTTTTTGGCATTTATTTATGAAAATAATGGAAATTCGGAGAAAATGGAGGTAGAAGGTCATAGGTTGCATGTGATGAGGAAAATAAAGGAAAATAATGGAAAATGATGAAGAAAGAGACCTGATTAATAAAAAGAGGAAAATGAAGGAAAATAATGGAAAATGATGAAAATAGAGGCATTAATAAAAAGGCTTATGACAATCAATTGGTAGGCTTTTATCACTGCAATTTTGAATCTCTCTCGTTATTCTTTCTCTCTCTCATGTGGATACATAGAGTTTTCTTGGGGCACTCTTGGAGAGTCTGGATATTTGGTGATTTGGAGCAAGAAGGCAAAGGAAGAGCAAGAAAGCACAATCGGTCATCGGGATCAACAACTACAACGGGTTTTGACTGTAGGTATCGAGTTGCATGTATGTTTTCCTCACTATTTTTGGAATGCATACTATATGCATGTGGATTTTCCTAGCCTTCCCATTTCCTAGATAGCCATGGTGTTGTGGGATTATTTCCATTGATTATTTCCTGGTTGGTTCTCATGATTCCTTTAGCTGTGAGTTGAGTTATTAGTTCCTTGGAGCCTTGGTTGGATAAACATTTTGGAAGCCCCGTGGACAACTGTTGGTTGAGTTACTAGTGTTGGAAGCCTTGGTTGGACAAACACTCTAGAATCCCTGTAACAGTTGGCCTTGTGTTACTAGTCCTGGAATCCCTAGTTGGAACAAACATTCTGGAGGTTAGGAACAACTTGGATCGAGACCAGTCTGTGATGGTTGTGATGTCTGATCGTGAGGTGGAATCATGGGCTGAGGGTTGAGGTGGTTTGTCCTATGAAATCCGTATATTGGTTATGATTGACGTGCTTGATGACATATCGCATTCATTCTTGGAATATGGCACAAGGGTGATTGGGTGAAGCGAGATTTGGTTCATCCAATCTATTGTTGGGTGGCACGTGGAAGTCACGTCTCTGGTTGGCTTCTACATTTAGTAATGAAAAATTCATTCCATTCGTATTTGGTATGAAAATTTACTGATTTATATGTGGACTCTATTGTTTTTGTATCTATGGTGTTTCTATTGATACTCTGTTGGTTATGAGCATGCATTTTTACAGTGATGATGTATGGGTCTCCCAATGTTTTTACCTGTAAATTAATACACAATGTATCTATGGTCAAATACATTCTATCAGAATTAATTATGTAAGAGATCAATTCTTCTTATCGATTCTCACATAAGTATGGGACCCCTATGCTTAAATATGTTGTTTACACCTATAGATTCAATGTTTGTGACATGTTTGAAAAAATGTTTGTCATCGTTATAAGGGGTCCACATGAGTTCTTACTGATGTGATTTCTTCCATATCTTTGTCTTATTGCTATTTATCATCCCTTAATTTTTCATGAATTTTTGTGGAGTGACCTAGGCTCCTAGCATTAAAAGGTGGATCAAATACTAGAGCCGCAGACACATAACTGAGGTTTTGGGGCTGCATGCAGTGTTATGCTTGCGTCTATAGCCTACTGGCCACTGGCATGTAGTGTTATGCCTACAGTTATGGCTCAAAGAGGAAAAATACTAGTGTGACCCAGGGCTAAGAGGCCTGAAAGGATGGATTAGCTCCTAGGGGTGTCACTGATTATGTACAAGTTATGTATGTTGTGTTTTCGTTGATTTCACTTCCTTAAGATCACCTAGGAAGTTGAGTCACATATAGTAGCCTCTCATCACATGTTTACCCCAGTTGGTCAGTTACTTGGGTAGATGTGGGAAGAGGGTGTTGCAGAGTGGTGTCAGAGCATGGTTGTGCTATTATTGGGTGGTGTTTGGTTTATGTTCTCTTTTTGTGCTATCTGATACGAAAGAGTGGTATCAGAGCATGGTTTAACCCTTAGACTCGATGGGCAGTGTGTTGGTCATGCTTTTCTATTGGTTGCATATGTGTCTCTCATGTTTACAGTGTATGTGATTGTTGCATCTGTGTTGTGTTTTCCATGGTGGAAGTGGTGTCACCATGGAAGTGTTGATGGTGTTGTTGCCAACATGTTTTCATGACTGTATGACTCGTTATGTATTGGTCATGCTTGTGTATTGTTCGTCTATGCATGCTTACATATTGTTACATATTTTACATGCATTTCTTTCTTATGCTATGGTTACGTACTGGTCATGCTTCAGTGTTATCCGTGTATGCTTGCTTGTGTCATTTCATATGTTGAACATGCATTGGTCATTCATGATTGGTCAACATGTCAAGTGGGTGCATATGGTCAAGTTTTGATTTGTTTTATTGATTTTGTTGTGCATAAGGCAATTTTATGCAATTAGTTCATCATGATGATATTGGTATGTTATGATGCGGATGTGTTGGCTGAGATAGAGTATGAGATGTAGATCATCAAAGCAACGTTGCAACAATGGACTATGTGGTAAGATCAGATCGTCGTATAAGTTTGTATGTTTCACATGCAGGTATGTGATTCATGGTTTTTGTAAGTGTTAGGGTTACTTATATGTTGTCATTCTATTATTATTATTGTTACATATGTGATAAATGTTATTTGATCATTGTAGTCATATGCATTATGGTTGTATATGTATTTCATTGTATTGATTTTCTAGTTCCATACATGATAGATGTTAGTTAATTAGTGTGATCATATGTATATGCGTTGGTTATTCATGCATGGTATTAACTTAATGACTATATTATATGTTTTTTATCAGCATGTCATGGGTTAACTTGTTGTTGTTGTATGATAGTTAGCTTGATGATTATGATACATGTTGTTGATGAGAATGATATATAATGTGTTGTTGTTACATGATAGTGACTTGATATTTAGCACTATTTCATTAACATATTGATGTTATATGTACTATGTTTATTTGGATTGATCATGCAGATGGTTAGGGTTATGAAATTCAAGCATGAGTCGACTTAATTATGCTAATGTGTTGTAATATGTCTAGACTAACTATGCATATGTGATCGTTATGCATGAAGGATAAATATTTATGAGCTTATGATGTGAACATGTTAGTTAGTTATTTTTATGGATATCATTATCTTATTAGTGGTTGATTGATGTTGTGAAGTTATATCATGCTAATCTAAATTGATTATGCAGATAACATAGCCTCCCTTGAGATACATTAAGGTATGAGTTTGCTTACATCATCTACCTAGTGTTTGATTGTTTGATTATGTCGTCTATTTGATGTTTGAGTGTTTGATGTCTATTATGTCATGTATCTATTGTTTAATGTTTTATTAATCACAAGATATGAGTATATATGTCTGTAATACTTCATGAAGTAATGATATTATTTTAAGACGATTATAATAACATGCACATGTTGAGATAGTCGGTATATACTTTAGTGTAAGTAGTTGATAGTTCTATAATTATGTGTTATGACTAATGAATGTGATTTTATTATTAATTACGACATGGTTTTTAGTCTTACTAAAAGTTGATTTCAAATTGATAGATATGTTGTCTTGATGCTTGGTACATATGGCTGACATGTGTGCTTAGTTACAAGTCAACGTTGTTGGAAAGTGTGACTAGGGTCAATCTACATAATGACTTCTAATTGTGAATTTATGTAATGAAGAAGACAAATATAACAAAATTTATTATGTAAATTCTTGACTCATGGGTTTCATGGGAAAGGAGTTTTTATTATATGTCAAACACTTCTTCTTGATGTCTTTAGGGATTTTTCATCTTGACATAAATGTAATTAAGATTCATGAATATCATGTCATGTTACATTTGTAAAAGGAAAAAATGTTGATGTATATATATGCTCCAAGACCTTGTCACTATGCTCTATGAAGTCGGCTCAAAATATTTTGAATATATTCCTTGGTAAAGTCATCCTACCTTCAAATGGCTATGTCGACCTCGAAAAAAAGAGTGAGACTCTATAAATAAAGAGACATCGGCCTCATTTGTATACCATCACTTCACAAAAGTTTTGCAATTCATATACGAAGTTGCAGTGTGTAAAGGAGAAGATATACAACAAGGGATAAAGCCTATAAAGGATGCTAGAAAAGGTATCAATTTTGCTGCAGCTATGTGAAGACAAGTCTGTAATAAAGACATGAAGTCATGATATCTAAATTATGTGAAGAAGAGGATTTTAACAAGTTCAAGAGGAAGATATCTTGGAAAATAAGGTTCTCTCTATTTCGGTTCTCATCTATCTCTCATAACTCAGAAGTAACCTCAGCATGAAATGGAGAAAGGATTTCAATATTAGGGCCTTCTAGTTTTTGTCTTGGTCTGCATACATACCTCATATATCTTGGAGGAGTTTAGTGTTGTTAAAGGACTTTTTTCTTAAGAAGTGACACAGGTAAGATGCAGAAAGAAGAATAATGAAGGGAACGAAAGGAGGACAAGAAGCATATTTTTTGGAGCATCCAAGATAGAGACAAAATTTCTCTAGTAATGGTGCAGGGAAGTGAAGAAAGGAAGATCAACATAAGGAGACTAGAAGAGCACTGACAAGGGTATTGGAGAAATACTGAAATCAAGGGTCTGATTCATGGTATTGGTACTTGTCAATTGAACATCTAGAAGAAAAATTACATTCGGATTTTCCCCTCGAAGAGGAATAGGTTTTGGCCCTAGCCTAAAGGGCCTAGACTTTGTGTCTCTTTTGTTTTGATAATTGTGTTGATGAAAGGGATAATAAGTTAACGAAGATAAGATCTAAGTGAAAGAATCATAAAAAGCATAAAAAAAGAAGTTATCAAGTAAGAGAATTGAATTGAACGTTGTCGTACTAGATTCTCAACATGGTTTCAACGCTAACGTGTTGAAGGAAAGAAAAGGATATTTGGCAAGAAGACATGCAAGTATCACGAGATCAGGGATTAGTTTAAAGAGGACATGAAGGAAAAGAAATGAATCTACATTATATCTAAGATGATTTCCATTCATTCAATAAGGATCAGTTTTGAGGAAGTTATGAAAAAACCCTCAAGCCATCTCAAGAATATCAAAGACCTTACACAAAGGACTTATATATCAAGGTCATTTAAAGAAGAAAAGAAAGACCAAGGAAATCAAGATGAAGGAAGTGATCTTTCTCTTCAAGAAATCTAAAATTATCTCTCGTTTGGAGCCACACCAAAATTATTGAAAACATCATCAAATCATCATTTTGTTGAAGTCATCAATCCATCCTTGATCATCATCAACAATCCAAGGTTATCTACCACTTTAAAAATCTATTAAAGAAGTCAATATAAGAGGTAGCTTTGTTATACGGACTAATCCCTCTTGCGAACAAGAGCGATCTCCTTAGTATTCTATGAATATATAGAAACAAACATCCATTTGTAAATAATTTTCTCTAGACTATTTGCAACTCAGAATTATTATAAACAAAGAAAGAGGACATTCCCCTACCTTGAAGCCCAACGCTCGATGTATTATTTTATCCAGTCGCTCCAAAGAGGCTTCTTCAGTAAGTAGAACCTACAATAAAAAACAGACAAAAGATCAAAGCACCTGCAAGATATAATAATTGAGAAAATTCTAGTCTATGTTAGTGATCAGGGAGTCTAAGAATTGAGTCATCCAAATAAATACAAGAACAACTCAATGAGAAAAGGAGATCCATATGTATTAACTTGTATGAAAAGAAGTAACCTTACAACCTGATGCCTTAATGTCATACAGGTTCTTCCGGAGTCCTGAACCATCATTCCTCCTTCTGTTTGACAAGCTTCCCTCTATGGATACTAGCATAGAGTTATGAACATGAGGTTGTTATCATTCTCATATCAATAGAAACTAGTATGGAGAGTATGCTCTCTTAAGAATTTCTTCAGCAATTACCATAAACAAGCTATATTCTACCATATACACTTAAGACTGAAACATGAGATCAATTTATAGGGAAATGGAGGTAGTTTCAATTCCGTGAAGAGGGGGTGGATTCCTCTCATGAAGGGATTTTAACTCTATAGACCAAAGGATAAACTCCGTGAGAGGAGGGATAAAGCTCCATGAGTAGAGGGATGAAGCTCGAATAGATCGCACCTCTACAAGCTTCCAGATGGGAGAATATTAGACCAGTTGGGCTTCTAGAACTTTCTTTTTCCTTTTATTTTAATTTTATGGGGATCTGCAAGTTTTAGTAGAAAAATGTACGGGATTTGTCGCACGCCATAGAACAAGTACCTGAAAAACCATAGAAAAAGACTAGGACAAGTGCGAAGTTAAACTTTTAAGGGTTTTAATGAGATTTTCTCCAATTCAAAGACTTGGTTTAGGAACATTAGGGTTTTTTGACTTCTAAGGGAGCATAATATAGGTAGTGATGAACCTATATGGACAGTCAAATGTCATGGTGAAAAAATAACGTTTAACAAGCTTATGATATTGCCTATATCATGATCAGTAAGGAAGATGGTTGTATAATAAAAGCATATATTCAAGTATATTTATGACTTCATCTAAATCTCTCAAAATGTATTTTTCTAAGAAAGTAACAAAATCATTAGGGTTTTTTAGTTTCTCACATGGAAGAAAAGGACAAATCTAGATCTTATCAAGAATGAAGTCATTAAAATGTCAGAAACTAGACCTTCAAAAGAAGATACTCAAGCACATGAAAAATACATGAAGGGAGACACAGGAACCCATAGGATTCTTATATAATCCATAATGGACATTCTCATCCCATATGTATAAAAACTAGAATCTTCAAAAGAAATATATGACAAATTGGTGGAGTTGTTCTCAGTGGGTACTCCAGGGCAAGTAATATCTCTGAGACAAGAAATATACAAGTTGAAGTTATCAATAGAGATTTGAATCACTTCATATTTTATGAAAATTTCTAAAATACAAGATGAACTGCAGGAATTGGGAGAAGTAATATTTGATAGAGAAAATGACTACAGTGGTACTAAATGCTCTCCTGGAGGAATGGGGAATCTTCACTTCAAATATCTATGAGAAGAAGTAACACCATTCCAAGATCTATATTCTCTATGCAAAATAGAAGAGACTAGATTAAAAGCTAAAATTGATATAGGATCAAATGAATAAAATCAAGCCTATGCTGGAATGTCAAAAATAAAGGAAGATTCAGCAAGCTTGGTCCCATGACATGATGTTATGAACTTGGAAACTATACGAAATATTCTCCCAAATATAATAAGGACGAGGAAAAATCAAGAAGCTCATGTCGCCTGAAAATTTGAAGAACCAGATTCAAATAAACTTAAGAAAGAATAAGTGAAAGATATCTATTATGATTGAGATCACGTTCCTCTTTAAGAGTTATTTGTCAGTTGTAAAATAGCACGTTATGAAGCATTGTATATTAGACTGATAAATCACTTTAGAATTGGCATCATAATGGAATCATTGAAGGAGGAGCATTATTCATAAGAGGATGTTTGTAACACATTTATGTGACAAGTAGCTAAGAGATAATAGGTTGTTGGGAACCTCACTGAAAATAATATTTATAAAAGGTAGTCATCGAGGTCAAGGATCATCATTCATTAATAAATATGGAAACCAATGATGTCACTTTTCTAGTGGAATCTTCCATTGATTCACTAGTTAGAAAGAAATAAAGCGATTTCATTAAGAATTCTAACTTGCAAAATTCTGGGATTATCATAGGATGGCATATTCATGAAGCAATTCAAGTGAATGAAACTCTTCATTCTAAGGAAAACTATTGCAGGATAACTGAAAAGGAAAAGTATGGGTAACATGTATATATATATGCTGACACTAGATGTTATGAAGTCATGTCATGTGGTTGTAGGTAGTATACTTATATCTTTAGAAGTATGATCAAAATAGAAAGAAGAAACTCTTCTAATGCACAAGTTGCCAAAAAATTATGATCTAAACATGATGAAATCATATTCCATATTTATGCATATGGAATATGATATGATTTTACATTATCAAGGAACTGGATAGTGGAAGTTCCTAGGAATCAAATAAAACAGTATGGAGAAAGGAAAAGGAAGAGATCGTGGGAAGTATAACCATGGAAAGAAGTTGTCAACATCCAATGAAGCAAAGAAGACTTTACTAGAAAATATGCTGGAAAGATATGTAGACATTGATTGAAGTGTGAAAAATATGGATACCTTTGAAAATAAATATCTTCAGGATATGTTTAAATCTGTAAACAAAGGATGACGATGCCTACAGAAACATGGCATGGTGAAATATCATCACAAAGGTAACTTTTGATTTAAAATTTCATATTTATAAATAATTAATATATGATGAGCTTATGCAGGGCCACAAAAGGAAATTATATGTCTTCCACAGGTTGATAACCATATGACAGGATGAAGATCCTTGAAAGAAATATGGTTTGAAGGAAAGTAGCATGATATGAAGCTAGACTGGATGAAAAATTGATGGATCACTTTCTGACAAGAATGAAAACTGATGGATGGTATGTGCCCTAACGAAGAGATCCCAAAGATGAAGGCTCTTCAACAAAAAATAAATTCATGACATTGAAGGGAGGAGTTATTCATGAGAAGTTGGGTGTTTTCATCATTGCTACTGTAGGTCCCTAATTAAGAGGAAGCCTGGTAATAAGTTTCTTACTTGGAGGAAACATGGTAACTCCTAAGCTAAGATGGAGCTTAGGTACATTCCTTATATAAGAAAAAGTAAATTCCTTTGTGGAATATGTCCTCCCTAATTGAGATGGAGAGATAGACATGTCATCCTGGTCTTCACTTGAGAAGAAAGAATGGGGGATTTGGTATTCATCTGGCATCTGATACTATTTTGGGATGTATTAGGGCATCCAAGAAAAGAGTAGTCGTAGAAGGATGAATATAATTTGAGGACTGGGAATCCAAAAGTAATAATAGTCCAAAAGAGTTCATACTCGGTCAACACCCAGGTGAAGTATGTGCCTTGGAGACAATGATGATGGTGTCCATAATCATTGGTCTCATCAGCATTATAGGTCGTGTTCTCGTTGAGATATGGACCTGTTAGTCAAGGATTTACACTCAGACAATGCTGGTTAATATGATGCTATAGAATATGGATTAACAATATAATTATTCTTACGAGATTCTTTATATTCAGAGTGACCATGTACCATTATGAATACCTCCCTAGTTAAGAGGTAGTGTTGGAAAGTGTAACTAGGTTCGATCTTCATAATGAGTTGTAACTGTGAATTTATGTAATGAAGAATAATAAGGTAACACAATTTATTTCATAAATTCTTTACTCATGGATTTCATGAGCAAGGAGTTTTTATTATAGGTCTAAGACTTCTTCTTGATGTCTTTAGGGATTTTTCATCTTGTCATAAATGTAATTAAGAGTAATGAATATGAAGTCATGATACAATTGTAAAAGGAAAAAATGTTGTTGTATATATATGCTCCAACACCTTGTGACTTTGCTCAATGAAGTCGGCTCAAAGTATGTCGGAGATATTCCTTGGTAAAATTGGCCTACCTTCAGATGATTATGTCAGCCTAGAACAAAGGCTACAACCTCTATAAATAAAGAGAATTTGGCCTCATTTTTATACCATCACTTCGAAAAATGTATAAAATTCATATACTAACTTACAATGCATAAAGGAGTGTATATACAACAAAGGAAATATGTTATAAATGATGTGAGAAAACGGATCATTTTTTTGGTAGCTATGCTAGGATAAGTCTACAATAAATATGTGCAGTTTGTATCTATAGCTTATGCGAAGAAGAGGACTGTAATATGGTCGAGATGAAGACATCTCAACAAAGAAGGGTTCTCTCTGCTTGGGTTCTCACCTATATTACATAACTCAGAAGTAACCTCAACATGAAAGGGAGAAAGGAGGTCAAGATCAACGCCTTCTAGTTCCAGTGTTGGTCTGCATACATACCTCATATATCTCAGAGGAGTGTAGTGTTGTTCAAGGACATTTTTCTTGAAAAGTGACATAGGTAAGATGAAAAAAGAATACTAACGAAGGGAAACAAAGGAGGATACTAATAATATTGTTTGGAGCAGCCAAGTTAGAGACCGAATTTCTCTTGTAGTGGTGCAGAGTAGTGAAAAATGGAATATCAACATAAGGAGCCTAGAAGAGTAGTAAAAAGGGTCTTGGAGGAATATTGAAGTCAATTTTCTGGGTCATGGTCTTGGTACTCATAAATTTAACATCTATAAGAAGAATTACATTTAGGTTTTCCTCTCTAAGAGGGAGAGGTTTTGGCCCTAAATTGAAGAGCCTAAACTTTGTGTCTCTTACTTTTTGATAATTTACTTGATGAAAGACATAATAAGTTAACGAAGATAAGATTTAAGTCAAAGAAGCATAACAAGTATAACACAAGAAATTATCAAGCAAGAAAATTTAATTAAACATTTCCCCTCTAAATTTTGAACAAACGTGATTGGCACAACAAGGTAAGAAAACTAAAATTTTCTTATGTTTACTTATGCATTAAAAATTATGTGTCTATGGAAGTATGATGCAGGGGATTACATTGCAAGAGATTGCCATGAAAGCTTGAAGAAGGCTCGGGGTGATATTTTCTTTCCAAGTGTTGAGAAACATCGGGATTGAGTCATGGTGTTTGTTTCTAGCCTTGTGATTTAGGTTTTTTGTGATTTTTTAAGCTTGATTTGTGGCTTTGTTTATGTCTCATGCATAGATATGTCACTTTGTTGTGGTGTCATATTCTATTGGTTTTCTTCTTATTTGTTTGTTGTTCTTGCCTTTTGTTTTACATTATTTGGAATTGGTTGGGAAAGAGGAAATTTAATGGACCTCGAGGAGAGATGTGTGGTACCCAATAGGTATTAAAGGCTTGGATGAAGCCCGATGCATGTATAAGGGAAATTGAAGGTAATAATATGACAACCAGTTAGATTAGCTGGGTCCATTGAGATAAATGGATGGTGGCAGAATAATCATGAAAAAGGTAACAAAAAAGAAAAAGTGAATGGATCTTAGGTGTTAGATGCCTTGACTATGTTGTGAACTATTGTTCTCAATGTTGTGCATACTATGCACACATAAAGCGAGTTCTCTTAACATAGACCCTATGATATCTGGTAATTATGTTGTGATCATGATTATGATCATGTCTATATATGTATATATGTATGTATGTATAGCATGTTCGATAGGTTCATCATGTATCATGATTGTCTTATGTTAATCAGTATATATATGTATGTATCTATGTATGTTAGTGTATGACAAGGTTTCAAGGGCCATTTTTATGGAGGAATGATTCCTTATGTAGGTGAATGCCATGATGAATGTCTTGGTTGGATGAGGAATCAAGTGGGAAGAGTAACTCTAACAGATCTATGAGGTTAATATCACATGGAAATGAACTAATATTATATGTGTGTACTATGCATATCTTTATGTTATGGAAAATTAATGTTGAGGGGTACATCACTGAAGTGAAATTAGTGCATTCAGCGACATGCTTGTATTAGCATGGATAGTGGGAAGACACTAGAAGAAAGGTTGCTTATCGGGTCGGTGTGTGGTCTATGGATGTGCAGTACTACTCTTGTGTATATGTTGTGCATGTTTCATGTTCAGTGATTATACCTATGTTGATGTATCATGTTTCATATGTAGTATTGTGTACATATGATGTTGTATGCAAATTGTATATATGTTGTTATGTGTATTTTGCATATGCATTGCTAGGTTTAGATGGTGCTAGGTACATTTTGGATATGCAGAGTTGCGCACATATCGCATTATGTGCATGTTGGATATGTCGTGTTGTGTGCATATGGTGATGTGCGCTTGTAGGATATGCATTGTTGTGTACATATGGTGTTATATTCATGTTGTACATGCAGTGCTATGTACATATGGTATTTTGTGTGTGTTGTATGTATGGTTCCATGTAAATATGGTGTTGTGTGCATGATTTTACATGTGGTGTTGTGTGCATGTGGTAGTGTATACATGTTGTACATGTGGTGTTGTGTACAGGTGGTGTTGTGTACATGTCGTTCATGTGGCATTGTGTGCATGTGGTGTTGTGTACATGTGGTATTGTGTACACATTGTACAATTGGTGTAGTGTAACTTTGGCATTGTGTACACATTGTGCAAGTGGTACCATGTACATGTGATTTTGTACACACATTATGTAGGTAGTGTTGTACAAGTGGTACGGTTGTGTACATGTTGTGCATATGGTACTAGTATACATGTGGTATTGTGAGAATGCCATACATGCTGTGTTGCGGGAATGCGGTACTATGTATGTGCATAGTGTAGTGGTGCTATCATGACATGTGTATTATTTGTGTTGTAATTTGTATATGTATAGGCATTGTGATGATTTGTACACTGGGAGTAGGCGTATGTGTTGTATTCCATTGTAGGAATATGTATTGTGTTGTGTTGTACACTAGGTGTAGGTGTATGTTCCGTATGTCGGTGTGGGTGTGTGTATTGGATGGTGTAGTATGTCATATGAGGTTGTACATGTTATGATGTACACTGTGTGTATATGTACGTGATTGAAGAGTAGAAAATGATTTAGAGTATGGAAACCGATCCAGTACGGGTACAATAGAAAAAAGGAAGTAGTAAGGACCGATGAAGGATAACTATCATTATTTTATTTCAGCTTTATTATACATGTGATTTATTATTCTAACTTATGATGGTTACATGTGATTTATGATTATGGTTTATGGTGGTTTCATGTGATTCATGATTTTCATGTATGATGGTTGTGTTACGAGCTAACCAGATGTGATATGCTTATACATGATGATTGATCAAACAGATAGTTTGACAAGCTACCAATGAGGTATGATTTGAATTTATTTCAATTTATTTTGAATCGAATAGAAGTTATGTGCTTGGTAAAGGAAGCACAAAAAGGCCCAATTGGGTGATTCAAACTGACTACAAGAACTAGCATCATCATCAAAAATGAATTGGAACATGCATGAGTATGCTAGTAAAGCACTTCAGGAGCAGGGCCATTATGGGACATTCATACCCAATAGTGGCCATTGATTTCCATGAGCATGATATGACCAATATGATGGTTTTGAGGTAGTTATATGCGTTGGTTGTTTGAAATTCTAATGGGAGTAAATCTTTCCAAGAGATGGACTGTCTGGGATGGGTGTCCCAACGGAACATGGAAGGCGACTCATTGCATAGAAGGGGTGACCGGATTGCCTAAGGGAATGTGTAACAGATAAGGGAAGGTCGAGGAATTTTTTTTGTCATTAGCATTTCTAGATGGAATGAGATGCACATTGGGAGTGTTCTATGGAATAATCAGTTGATAATTGTTCAATGAGGGTACACTAGTGCAAGATTGTAGCACTCGACATTGGATGCGGCTTTGACTTTAACAGTGGATTCTATTGTTCAATGAGGGTACACTGGCGCAAGATTGTAGCACTCGACATTGGATGTGGCTTTGACTTTAGCAGTGGATTCTAGAATTACTTGGAAGTAATTGAATCATGGTACTACTTTGAGGGTGGAGGTGTGAGCCTCTAGATTCCCTTATTGCCGATACATGCATCATATCCTTATATTTTCTCATTGAGAAGATGTGTATATGTGTATATTATTGTAAATATTGTATCAAGCTGGTTTATCAATCTCCACAGAAATTATGGTTATTTGTTGGTTGAAGAAAATTTTCTTAAGTATATGGGTTGTGATTGTAAATATCATAATGAGTTGAGTTATAAAGCTCCAATGCATGGCATGTTTGTCATGTTTCAATAGTGTTCATTGTAAATATTGCAATGAGTTGTGTTATAAAGATCCACGAGAAGTATGTTTCATTTTCAGTGGTTTTTTGGTTTCTACATGTCATTGAATATCATGGATGGCGTTCCCCCAAAGGGGAGCATTCTATAATATCCTTGGTAAAAACCCATGTAAAAAGAATATCTAAGACCACGATTGATGGGACATGTATTCCAAACGGATCAGGTGTTCATCTCGGTTATTATTGCTAAAGGAATTTGGAAAAGCCAATGGAAAAGGATTTAGAAAGGAAAAATGGCATTTATTTACGAAAATATTGGAAATTAGGAGAAAAGGGAGGTGAAAGGTCATAGGTTGCATGTGAGGAGGAAAATGAAGGAAAATAATGGGAAATGATGAAAATAGAGGCCTCATTAATCAAAATTCTTATGAGGATTAGTTTGTAATATTTTTTTAGTGCATTTTTGGGGATCTCTCATTATTCTCTCTCTCTCTCTCTCTATCTATCTCTCTCTCTCTCTCACACACACACACACACTTAGATACTTAGAGTTTCCTTGGAGCACTCTTTGAGAGTGTGGATACTTGGTGATTTCGAGCAAGAGGGAAAAGGAAGAGCAAGAAAGTGCAATTGATCATTGGGATCAGCACTTACAACGAATTTCTATTCCAGCTACCGAGTTGCATGTATGTTTTCCTCACTAGTTTTGGCATGCATGGTGTATGCATGCGGATTTTCCTACCCTTTCCATTTCCTAGATAGCCATGGTGTTGTAGGATTATTTCCATTGATTGTTTTTTGGCTGGGTCTCATGATTCCTTTATCTATGGGTTGATTTTTTAGTTCCTAGAAGCCTTGGTTGGACAAACGCTTTGGAAGCTTGGGAAAAATGTGGATTGAGTTACTAGTCTTGGAAGCCTTGGTTAGAAAAATGATCTAGAGTCCATAGGTGGGTTGAGATACTAGTCCTGGAATCCATGGTTAGATAAACACTTTGGAAGCCCTCTAACAATTAGGGTTGGTTTACTATTCCTGGAAGCCCTATTTGGAAAAAACGTTCTGGAGCCCTGGAACAACTTCGATAGTGACCAATCCATGATGTTTGTGATGTCTGACCATGAGGTGGAATCATTGGTTGAGGGTTAAGGTGGTTTGGCTCTAGAAGCCCTGGATTGGTTGTGATTGATGTGTTCCCACATTCAGTCATGGAATATGGAATGGGGGTGATTGGCTGAAGAGATATTTCACTAAGCCAATCTATGGTCGGGTGCAACGTGGAGGTGCAATCTCCAATTGGTTTCTACATTTAGTAATGAGAAGTTAGTTCCCTTGGTATTTGGTATGAAAATGTACTGATTTATATTTGGATTCTATTTTTGTTGTATCCATGGTATTTATGTTGTTATTTTTTTGGTTATAAGCATTTATTTTTACAGTGATGATGCATGGATCTCCCTATGTTTTTACTTGTAAATGAATACATAATGTATCTATGGTAAAATAGATTGTATTGTAGTTAATGATGTAGGGTAGCAATGATTCGTAGCGATTCTCAGATATGTATGAGACTCTTATGATTAAATCTATTATTTACACATATAGATTCAATGTTTGTCACATGTTTGAAAAAATTCTTGTCATGGCTAGGGGGGTATAGATGAGTTCTTTTTGATGTTATTGCTTTTGTATCATTGTATTATTGTTATTTATCATCCCTTAAGTTTTCATGAAGTTCTAGGTAGTGACCTAGGCTATGAGCCTTAAAATTTGGCTCAAACACCAGAGCCACAGGCACAAAATTGAGTTTTTGAGGCCCTAGCCATTGGCATGTAGTGTAATGCCCATGGCTATAACCTCCTAGCCGATTCCATGTAGTTTTATTTTTGTATTTATGGCTCATTAGGGGAATTTTGAGGTCTAAAATGGGTCTCCTAAGGAAATTGTACAACCAGAATAAACTCTATAAGAACCAATAGGATTCAATATGATGATGTCAACCATGGGGGATGATTCACCATTTTTTAAGTAAAAGGGTAAAAATATTAAAAATTAATAAAATAATAAAAACACTTTTTCAAATCATATTTTCAAATTATCTCCTAAATGTTTTACTCAAATTTCGAGTAGGAGTACTTGTTGGATGCAAAATTTAATTCCTCATATAAGGAGTACCCTTCTTTGATACTTTCAATGGACCTTGCTACGCGAAAAATGAGAAATACATGAAAAAATGTGATTGCAATCATGTTTTTCATGTAGCAGGGTCCATCGAAAGTATGTAACATGGGTACTCCTTGGATGAGGAATTAAATTTTTCATCCAACGAGTACTATCGCTCGAAATTTGAGTAAAAAATTTGGGAGATAAGTTGAAAATACGAGTTGAAAAATTAGTTTCTTCTTTTTTCCCTCTAAAATGTGATGATGTAATTGAATCTTGTTTTGTATTTCCACTATTATTTTATAATTTCCTTAAGACGAGCATTTTATACCTAAAAATTCCCCTAATGCAAAGAGGCTGAAATTCTAGTGTGACCTAGGGGTAAGAGGCCTGAAAGGTTGGGTTAGCTCTTAGGGGTGGAATTGATGATGTAAAAGGTATGTATATTGTGTTTTCATTAGCTCAACTTCCTTAAGATCACCTAGGAGGTTGAATCCCATATATTAGGCTCTCATCACATGTTTATTCGGGTTGGTCAGTCACTTGGGTAGATGTTGGAAGAGGGTGTTACATTTTTTCTCTCCTGTATCTTTGTGGTGCCCTTCCGCAGAAAGAATTCAAGCCTTAACACCTTAGGCCTTGATGGTTTGTGCATGGAGAGGTCAAATATTGGTACCTGGTGCACGTGACAGCCTTATTTTGGAATTCCATCTTTTGTGTGTTGGTTTCAATAACCTATAAGTGTGGAGATTAAGTTAGGTTATAGAGTGCGAGAATTGTTTTTTTAGGATGATAGTTTGGGTAATTGAGCTGGGTTTATTTGAGAATTTGCCTTGTTATTTCTATAATAAAGTTTGGCTTCTTATCCTCCATTATTAATTTTGGGATGTTGAGGAAGCAAGGTCGTGCCTATCGACCAAAAGAGGAGTGGGTCCTCATAGGCAACCGAAATATATGGACAATCGAGAAAAAATAGTTATGGAAGAAAGTGTTTGATACATTGAGTTTTTAGAGGATCGGGCTCAGTCGTCGAGGCATGTGGAAAAAATACCCTCCTCGGAAACTTTGGATACGAAAATGAGAAGTATTACGGTAAATCTAGATGAAATGTAGCAATAGAGGCATGATGATACAAATGAAGGCATCACTATATTGAATGACTTACAAAAAAATAAGTGATACATTATGGATCATTTTGCCTATTTGCGAAGGGGCTATAGGCACAAAAATTATATACTTGATGACATGGAATCTTACCTCACTCATGTGGAATTCCATGCCCACCGTGACCTGGGACCTGCTACTACTCTCAGTGCATATTAAGCACTTGATTTTCACCATTAATATGTAATTAATTTTGGGTGTATGTTGATTCCCTATGTCATTTGGGCTATCTCACCATTTTCATTGTAGTTGTTATGTAAATAACGACACTTTATTCTTAGTTTATTCATTGTTATCCTTGCCAACAAATCTAGTCAGAGTGATTCCAAGAGAGTAGTGATTATCATGTATATATGATGTAAAATTTTGATTGACTAATAGAAAATGTTTGGCCAATATATATATATATATATATATATATATATATATATATATATATATATATATATATATATATATATATATATATATATATATATATATATATATATCTATATATATATATATATATGTATTTCTAAATACCTAGGAAATTTATCATAAATTTTTAAATGAGTAGCGGGGAGGATTGTCATTTCAATTCTCCACTAATATAGATTGAATCATAACTATTATTCAAGACAAAACCACACTCTAAGGAGGCATGTTTCCTCTATATCTTTTGCCCAATGACATGTTTCCTTATGTCTGAAAAGGAGGATTTATCAGCTGAATAGAACTAGGTTTAATTTCCTATAGCTCTTGTTCCCATTGACATGTTTCCTTAGATGAAGGATAATTTCTTAACCAAGGAAAATAATTTTTGTCCACATCAAAATTATCTGTAAAAGAAAAATTATTACATTATTTAAGAATTGTATATTCATATCTATGAAACACTTGAAAATGTGATTCATGTTAATTTTTTGACATTTTTATTTAAATATTGGAGAAATTGGTAGCGGCCTAATGGTGTGACAAGTTAATATAAGATAAAAGGAATCTACATAAATTTGATACTTCAAAAGCTCCAAAAAAATCAAAATTGCTATAAATTTGATATGATAACCTTGCTATCCTCGATGTATAAATATAAATTGATAATTTTGCTATACTTACCCAATAACTATAAACTCAATTATGATAGAATCTGAAAATTTTCTTTAATAAAAATACTACTTTCCAAAAAAATACATAGACCAATTTTATAGAGAATATTTTCCATTAAAGGTTATTTTTTGGCTTCATATTACCTTAAGGTGTAACTATTTATTTAGTTCATCCCATCTCCATGTCACCATCCAATGTTGGTTGTTGCATGGTCTCTTATTCCTTCAATCTCATGATTCATACCTCACTGATCCAATCAATGAATGGGAGGGGGAATCAAGGAGCACAAATTCCTTTTAGTATTTTCCCCACCATGCATGATTCTATTAACCATGTCTTGTAGCAAGCCAATATTTTATTCCAATCATTCATATTTTTCACTTTGAATTTCCATAAAAGTTGTAATTTTTTTTTCCTTTTGTTTTGGTGGCTTTAGGTACATTTTTTACCAATCACATGTTTTTCTTAGATTTGTGTTTCCATAATGGCCTTATGTTCCTTGTCCTCGTCCCACCCTTCCACCATGATATCCCCTTTTCTTATCCATGTGGTTAATCTTGCTATGAATTTTAATTCATGTAAATAAGTTGGAAATATAAAAATTGACTTCCTAGGATGAGGGGATACGGATTTAGAGGCATAAGGAGGAGGAGTTTCTTATAAATCCAAGACATTATATTTATTCACCACCTATCTCCAAGATGAATTTATGGCATTTATAGTGCAAGCATTGAATTCATGTATGGGTTTCCTAAGTTGAGGATGATCCCATGTAGTGACTAGTGTTGGTTCCTGTGGAGCATGTAAAAGTGGCCAACATTCAAGGAAGTAACATAAATCAAATTATAAACAAGAGATAAGGGTTGACTGAAAAAGATGCAAGCTGAGGTGCAAACATACTACATAGTGGATATTAACACCCCCTCCCATATTTACCCATTTTCACCGGCTTTCCCAGGTAAACATGAGTTTGGGGTTACTTTGACGTGACTCGAACTCCTAGATGACCTTAAGGAAATGGAGTTGACACAACAAGACCTTATTGAGTTCCCTCAGGTGCCACATGACCCAAAGGAGTAAACCAACCCCTCCAGTTATCCATCCCCTATGACACCTCATATTTTCCCTGAGCTAGAGCCCTAATCACTCTCTTTTCAATGCCTCCAAGAAAATATGGGTTCCAAGTTGCTCCCAAATTTTTGTATCAGTACGACTATGGCCTTTCCCTGCTAATGTTGTGGTAGCAACTGCAAGAATTAAGAAAATTTTCAAAGGTTGTGGCTAGGCCTCTGACCATAAATCTATAAACTTACATAACTCATAAAATACATTAAGACAATGATTATAAACCAAAAACTGAAGCCAATAATTTACATGAAAACCCCCAACTAGTACTCATATTCTGTCAAACACTTCATAGATATGCAACCTACAGATCATGAATGCAAGACTAAACATGAGGGATTGGAAAATAATCTCAGGTTTAACAAGAAGGGTCCCTACCTTGTATCATTAGTTGTCTTGAAATAAATTAGGTCTTGCATTCATTACTTATTCATTTATGAGTGAAAACATCATTACAAGGAAAATACCCTCTAGTGGATGTTTTTTAGGATCCCCTTACAAAAATTCCCCGGACATCCATTTTTAGCCGAGGTTACAAGAGGAGGTTGGCAGGTGGACGTTTTTGCAGATTTTTTTCTTCCGGTGCGCTTATCATCATAAACCACACTAGTTCATTTAACTAGAGAAAGCATCGGTGCACACAAAAAAATTGCACACCGGAACACCATGCTCTCCCTACAAACCCACCCGGTGCGTCTTATTACTCTAGTGCACCGGTGATTTAGAAATATTCTACAACGCTATGTCCTAAAGCCCCGCGCCAAAAATTAAAAATTCTAGTGTGGTCCTAAGAACCCGCACTGGTGCACCTATAAAACCCGTGCACTAGAACAGAGTTAAATAAATAAAAAAATATGGCCAAAAATCCACATTTTTAACTTTTCACTGAACCAGTGCAACTTTACCTTGTGTGAGGTACCTTGCGATCGGTGCTCCCATTGCATGCATTGCTGTTGTCCATTTCCCACCATCTACATTTTTAATTGTGGAAAAATGGTGGGAAAATTTAGTTTTTCAAATTATACAGCCAATATTCTCCCTTGATGGCCAAATGTATAGGTATTTTCCTTTTTTTTCCATAATTAAACATTTTAGCAGATTTTTTTTGTAAATTAGCTTAAAATTTACCATCTTTAAAAAAAAAAAAATCTTGTGCAGTGCATTCAAGATGTTCGGCTTGCACCGGTTCATGGTGGTGCTTGTAAATTTATAGGCCGCACTACCACCTGTGCTAATGGTATCCACACCACTTCTGTGGCGGTAACGAAAGGCGTACAATGATTTTTTAAAATTTTAAAAAAGTGTGGTGCAGTTGGTTACCTAGTCACACCGTTAACCCTGTCGAATAGCGAGAATGCGGTGCATTGATGGAAATATCCACTTTGGGATAGGTAATTTTTTCAGCGCACTACATTCTAGAAATTCAACATGGTCAACGGTGCAGCCCGGTAAAAGACAAGATCACCGATTCTCACGTAGCTATGTCAAGAAGGTGGTGCACCGAATAAATTATATGGCCCGCATAGTAGCTCGCTCAGCGACCGCCCTCCTAATACCGGGTCCATATCAACGATGTGGTATATTATACCACCACACCGTTGTCTTTGAACAATGCCACGAAGGGAGGTGCTGAAATTTGTGCGGATTTCTGTGCTCGTAAATTTTCATCACAGCACCGCCTCATCACAAAAAAAAAAGAAGAGGCGTTGTTACCAAGGTGAATGCCTATTTTTGTGCCGCACTCCTGGAATTTTTTAATTATATATGTATATTCCTAAATATATGTCTCATTTAATAAAAAATTTATCTAATATGTGAAGCATTCGACGATGTGAAAGGATAGAAGAGAGGGAATAATAAAAACAATGCTTAACTAGTAGCAACATCGACCAATAGTTATGATGTAGAGAAGGTTGGACCATCAGCCACATCGAGTTAGCAACCTGCAGCATCCATCAGTACTCAGGATCATGAGGAGGATGGACCATCGACCATGTCAATTCATCATGAGGAGAAACCAACACTTGATCCTAATCACCATGAGGCACCAGTACCAGATCAGCAGGCACGTGATGATCAACATGTATCTGAGCTTGTCGAGGTTGCATCATTGATTGAGCAGGCCTTGATTAGTACTGCTATTGATGTTATTGTACCATGAGCTGATATTTGAAATTTATATTAAAGTTGTATATTTTTGACATTATACAATTATATATATATGGTCCATGTATTTTATGTTCATGTTGCAGTTGTACTTAGTTTACATGGTGGTGATCATCATGATGTGTATATTGTTAGGTCATATTAGATATGTTCATTTAATGTTCAGCTTGTAGATATATGTGTATGTGATAGCAGTTATTTGACATGAGATATATATTTGATGTTTATGTTGTGATGATGTTATATAATGCTAATTGTGTTTTGTTAGATGATCATGATCACGATGATGTTAGCGAATGTGAATGTGGTTTTTAGTCGAATAAGATATTTTGTATGATGGTTATCATGATCGTGATGTTTATTAATTAATTTAATATTAAATGATCATGATATTTATTAAATATTATGTCGTGATTGTAATTGAAATTTTAATTTTAATTGTATGTAAAATTGTAAAATTGTAATTGTAATTATAATATTTTTTTTTTTGTGAAATCATTGTAATTGTAATTTTAATTGTAATTGAATATATGAGAAATTGTAAAATTGTAATTGTAATTCTAATTGTATGTAAAATTCGAAAATTGTAATTGTATTTGTAATTGTAATTGTATGTAAAATATTCATAAAATTCTATTTTGTAATTGTAATATTTAATTTATTTTGAAATGATTGTAATTTTAATTTTAATTCTAATTGTATATATTTAAAATTGAAAAATTGTAATTCTAATTCTAATTGTATGTAAAATTCTTAAATTGTAATTGTAATGGCATATATGTAAATTTGTGAAATTGTAATTGTAATTGTAAATTTTATGTAAAATTCGAAAATTGTAATTGTAATTGTATGTAAAGTAAAATTGCAATTATAATTCTAATTCTAATTGTACGTGAAATTGTAAAATTGTAATTGTATGTAAAATTCTAAAATTGTAATTGTAATTGTAATTGTAATTCTAATTCTAATTCTATTTTTAATTGTAATTGTATCTAAAATATTTGTAAATTTTTATTTGTATTAATGTGAAAATCTTAATTTTATTAATGTGAAATGATTTTATTAAAAAAAATTAATTTGTAAATTTGTAAAATTTTAAATAATTGTAAAACAATAAATCTAGAATAATATGAATTTGTAAGATAATAAATTTTAGAAAATATTGCAAATAAATTCATGTACTTTATAATTATCATTATTTTATTATGATCTTACATACAAAAAAAAAAAAAAAAATATACAGTACGCCATTGTTTTTGAAATAATCTTCTTTATAAAAACCCATCTTAAAAATTATAGATATTGATGAAATAACACATGCACCATATCACTCTCAGTTCTCATGATCACACCCATTATCCTATAGCTCGCATCGCATGATAACACTATTGTTCTCAAAAATATGTTTTGATCTAGGGTCATGTCTCAATATGAACCACTAATCCCTATCCAATACATCTGGGTAAAAAAAACACCTGGTTGTATTGTTTGGGGAAAACATAGGGCTCCTTAGCTTCATCCCACATATTTCTAGAGTTCATGCATATCATCCTACTATCATGATCTTCCCTTACATTATTTCGATCAAAAGTGTCCCACCACTTGCACCTAAAATTAACACATTATAAAGAAGAGAAATCCACTTCAATGATCTCTTGTATCTTTCCAACGTAACCTAACGTCCCTCGTACTAGGTTTTGATCATGGTGGCTAGATTGACTAGATTGATCAAAATCGACTTCCACTCCACATTCTTGTGTGATGTGTCCATCATTGGAATTTTTTGTGTGAAAATGGTGTCCATATGCCCACATAGATGGGAACAAATGCACCCATAAAAAAATTAAAAACTCATAGTGTCATATGTATTATAATAACCCAATAGTTAAAATATGAAATATAGATGTAATTACATTTGAAATGTGCATTATTAAGTTTCAAATGTACATATAAATTAAATATATTATTATCAAGTTGTTGCACCCAATCCCTCGTTTAGCGCATCCTCTTTAGTACATGGGTAATGACTGGTTGCACCACATTTCTAACTTACTTGGTTAGCAACCCAACTGTTGGGGAATATTTTTGGCATATTTTCTTTTAAATGATCGGGATAAGGCACTCTTCTACTATTCAACCATCTGAATTACTTCCTATCACTATCCCATTTCATCCTCTTTTGTTCGTACAATGCAATCCATGATTCTGTCGCTTGGGAATTGTAAAGAACGAATTTATTGATTTATTCAATTTTTGCATTTGCTGATGAAATCAATCCGACATTATATAGTGTATAGAGATCAAAATATACATTATATTGAAGTTCAACATGAATATTTAATTTGTGTAAATTTGAAAAATTATAAGTCGTTTACTCTTTATCAAGCACTTTTTTCCATTCGTTTGGAGAAAATCCCCTTCTCTTTTGTCTTCATCCCTTTCATTGTTCCAAATCACTGCACCTGGTCTGTTGTTGATCTGCTTGATGTACTCACTAGCATAATAGAAAGACTCATATGATATGTACCTATCTGCCATAGACCCCCTAGGTTTTTCCCTTTGTCGAACAAAACCTTTCAATTTATTCATGTACCTCTCTAAGAAGAACATCCAATGACAAGAAACCACCCCAACTAATTCAACCTCATATTTTAGGTGGATTAGAAGATGAACCTGCAACTCCATGAAATGCGTCAACAGTTCCTTCTCAAACATACAAAAAATCTCAACTATCTCTTGACGCCACCGTGGAATGCTAGCCACATGAATCTCCTTCGACGTAATCCAATGTAAAAATGTAGATAATTTAGATATGGCACATCCTAGGTCTTGAGAGAATTTATGTTTCACACACCCACACACGAAAAAAAGGATAATCACACTACAAAGTTATAAACATTTGCAATAATATACAAAATTAGTTATGTTTTATGATCCCTGCATGGGATAAAATTAATTAATATAAAAAATAATAAAATCATGATTTTGACATTATAAGTTCTCTTAGAAGATTCAAATGGTCATGTGATGTCAACCCAGACAAATGGTCATCCACGGTGAAGCAGTGCCATAGTGAAGACTGGTATGAAGTTGGCACCCTCACACCCATTATTGCATGCTTTGGCAAAGAAAGGAGAAACATTTTTAAAGATGAAACATTTTTAAATATATGCATGGGATCTAATAAGTGGTTAATCTTAAGATGCTCACAATTTGGGAGGTTATAAAAGATAGATTTACTTTTCATCCCAATGGGAAATTTCTCAACATATGTGTCGAAGAATTTTGAATCATCGAACATAGGCTCCCCATTTGAATTGAACATTTCTATGAAATCCCTCTCATTCTCTCTCTCATATGCACTAAGAAATTCAGATGGTGTCGTTATTGGAGGCCTTTAGGTTCTCTCTCGTTTACCATTGAAAGTGGAAGCTGCTCTTCTGCAAGGATGTTCTTCTAGGAGGAATACCCTGGATAAATCATACACTGGCTTTCCTAGGTCCTTGGACCATCTAGCTTTCATAGAAGGTCCACAAGATTTACATCCAAAATACCCTTTTGTTAAAATAATTGTGATATTATTGTATACAATTTATATTCATGGCACGTTATATAATATCATGAATATCAAAACAATTACAACGAATCAAATAACTAATATGTGAAAGAATATTGTTACGTATATAAACAAATCAGTAAACATGTAATATACCAAAGAAAACTCCTAAGCCTGGATAATCTTGTGTCGTGTAATCACATATGCCATACAACTTAAAAATCCTCTCTGTTGCAATGGGTCTTGATACATTGTATACATTTATCCCATCCCATAATTCATTCAATTCATCTACCAGTGGTTGTAAGTAGACATCCATATTCTTCACTTGTCTTCTACCAGGGACTATGAGATCCAACATAAGATGTTCATTCTTCACGGAAAACATGGGAGGATATTTTTATTGATCACTACTACAGGCCAAACATAATAGTTCGTGTTCTGGAGGGAATATGGGTTGACACTATCCATGGCTATGCTGAGTTGTAGACTTCGTACTTCATCCTTGAATTCTTTGTTCCATGTATCTTCTATATGCTTCATGGCTATTGAATCAGTTGGTATTCTCATAACCCCCAACTCACTTCTTAGTGAGGCATGCCATCCTTGCAACATAGCTAATTCTTTGCAACGAAAGAGCCTTTGAATCCTTGGGATTATAGGCATGTGCCTCAATATATTAAAAGGAGGACCATGTGATCTACCCTTCCTTTTTTATTTATCATACATATCATGCCCACATTTTGGACATATCTATTTGTCTGCATATTCTCCTCTATATAGAATACAATCATTTGGACATGCATGATATGATATGTACTCAACACCCAACATTTTCAACAATTTCTTTTCCTCTTCACAGCTATCAGGCAAGACATTATCACTCGGAAGAACCTTATCTTTGAATATCCTGTAGTTGGTGATCATCATGGAAAATATTAAATGTACATGAATGAATATATAATTATTAATGTTCATAAAATTTACCATTTTTAATGTTCATTGTGTGATTATATTTCTTAAATTTATATAAGGGAGGAAATTATGGTAACTTACCTTAAAATTTCCGAGAAACATGCATTCGACAAGCCAAAATTTGCTTTCAATTTGTATAGTAACATCATTGTCCCATACTGGGTAGACTTTGACTGACCGTCAAGTCCAAAGAGAGGGGTGATGGACGAAAATTTAAGACTTTCGAAAAAGGTGTCAGCGATATAAGCATCAACCCCTAGTTGATCATAGTTTTGGAATGCATCTAACAGCATTGTCTCCATGGAAGTTGCATCCCTTAAGTAATCATACATACCAACCTCTATTTCATTCTCTCCATTTCCAATTCGTGAAGAACTACTATCGTTGTAGTGATTCCTAATTGGTGAATCTGGGCATAGCGGGAATTGAATCGGTGGTTGATTCAACCATTCTTGGTAGCGTTCCTCTCTGATTTTTTCTCTCAATTCAGCCTTCTTTGATTTGACATTATCATGGGGTGCAACAGAAGATGCTAGGTAGGTCGCTCATCATCACTAGAATCCTAATAATTTCAAAAAATATATTTGACCATGAATTGTACAAAATCTATGATATCAATTAGTAAGAACATTGAAAATGCATGATTAATTTGTTTGACATTGAGATTAATAATTAAATTAATATACCAAACAATTATTATTACCATCATTGTCCTGGGATTGTGGCTAGAAGATGAAATAGTGTCACAATTGGCAGGGTGAAGCAGCTATCCATTTTCATCTACCAAATGTGCCTTGTGGTATGCTGCTCCTGATAAGAGCTTCTGACATTTTGGAGCTTTTTTATTATTTTGTGCATCTGAACTCGATTTTGAATCTACATGAACCTTCAAATTTGTATACATTATAAATTTTTTTAAGTTGATTAACATGGATAAAAAAACACAAATTCAATTAGATAATTAAAATATATATAAAATATGAAGTAAATATTACGTGTCGAGATGAATAGGGAGAACTCCGCAATGGACTTTGAGAAATATTATGGAACGAGTTAGATTTTGAATAAATTTCTATTCGATATAATTATGATATTTTCTCCCTACATTTGAGAAAAATCAACAATAAATTTTAGCCCACACACCTAAAAGTAATTTTTGTGCCTTAAAAATGGACTTATTATTATCGATGCTTATGTACAGATAACCGCACTAGTGTTGTTTTAGTTACTACATACTAGTGTGATGTTATGAATGGACGTACTGATGCGGTGTTATTAATCGATGCATTGGTTAATAAAAGCTGCAAATAAAAAAACACAACTTTATTTTTTTGAAGTGAAAAAAAGTGGTAAATTGAAAAATGGGTGGCAAAATATTTTCGAAAAATGTAATTTCATAAAAAAATTCTTTAAATAGTAAAAAAATTTCATTATTTCACTATTTTTGCAAAAAAAATCAGCTAGAGATTTGCAAGAGACATACCTGGAGCAGGAGAACATGAGAACACTATGGAGTGGCGAAATACTTTCAAACAGAAGTATTCAAACAATCTAAATTCCAAACCTTTGGTGATTCAAATCCTGTAGCATAGAATTTCAAAAGATATCATGATTAAATATTATTATTTTTTTTACATTTTCTGTAGTATTTTTTACGCAGTAAGTAAAAAATTTCAATTTCTTGTTCATTTCAGAAACCAACAAAAAGAAAATCAATTTTTACCCTAAATCCTTCATTCTTTTTGTTTCCGCCCTGGCTTCTTCCTATTTCTATGATTTCAGAATTAGGGCTTTTCATTTTAGATTTATAGGGATTTTATTGCTATATATATAGGCCTATGAAATCCAACCCATGGGTCGAATTCATAGTCACATCCCAATCCAAGTCAGGTTGTGCGTGAATTTTTAAAAAACAGATTTTTTTTAATCGATGTGCCCTGCATAACCCAGCGCACCGGTGTGCTGGCTTATCCCACCGCACCGTGCATGTACTGTTTGATAAAAAAATTTATATATATATATATATATATATATATATCCATGCAACATTTTTAAAATGTTGCATCGGTGCGCTATTGCATTATAGTGCACTGCTCATGTACTGTTTGGAGAAAAAAAAATATTTTGTGTTAATTGGCGCACCAGGTGACATATAATGCACTGGGTCTCCTACTTGATAGAAAGCACCACGTGGTGGTTCCTTTTTTGCGCGGGGCATTTATAAGAATAGGCCACATCGCCCCCTCCATGACACCATATGCTACAAAAACTAACACTTGAAGATTTTTATTATTTTGTCTGTGTTAATCGGTGTGGTGGTTGACAGGTAATGAAATGGTGCTCCTTGTTGACATAGATCACCATATAGTGTTTTATACTGTTTGGGTGGTGCGTTTACAAGATCACTATGCCCGGACGTCAGTGCATACATCATGAAAAGCCCACCGGTTTCTTGATATTTTTTTTTTTACCTGAAAAGCTGACAATTTATTTATAAAATATATTAATGATTGATATGGTACAGGTTTCATATTGATAAAGAAATGGATGACAAGATATCAAGTAACAAAAATGTTGATAACACATTAAGAAAAGAAAAAAAGGCAAGTTATTTGTAAATTCTTTACAAAAAATATTATTTTTAAACTATATGTAAGTTTAACTAATATGTATTGTTTACTGTGTATCTTGCAAAGCCACAAAATGAGGAAGCTCAATAAGATTATTTCTGATCTAGGACTAGAAGAGCGTAAAATCTTAATGGAAAATTTGTAAAAATATGAATCAGGGGTATGAAAAAATACTATTGATCCAATATGAGTTTATTTTTTTAATTTTCATTAATAATATACTTAAAATTATTAGATAGCATGTTTCAAAAAATCTTTTAGTTCACATCTTTTTAATGTTCTACAAGGACCAACAACTCAGAAAATGAATGTTGTTCTAAGAAAAGAAAAAAAATAGAACATGGAAATGAAAATGAATTTATCCTTAGCTCATCTGGAGTGGTGATGGAGGTTAATGAAAGGGGGGGGAACTTTTACAAAAGGTTAAGGGATCTAGTTGAATGAATATATAGATTTTCTTTCCAATTACAATACAAAAATCAATCCAATGTTTCCAAGAACCAAATTTTATCTAAACTACAGGAAGAGCTTCGAGAGAATTGGTCAATGAAACATGTCAAAATTTTAATGGCAAAAACGTACAACAACAAAAAGGAAGGAATTAAAAAGTAATATTCCTTTAAATTTTTTTCTAGAATTATTTATAAATATCACTTTTGTTATATTTACTTTTCATATATCGATATAAAAGTTAAATAGTTTATTTCCATCCCAACAACAATGTGCTTCAAATGTAATATGTAATCATTGAATTTTTCGATCATTAGGCACAATAAATAAACAATTTAGCATTAAATATTTTATTGGAGAAAAGAAAAGAAAATGGAACCCATTAACCACATAAAACATGACGCCAAGGAAGAAAAGGTTTGATGTCTAAGTTTGTGAGTAATTGTTACTTCCTTATGACAACTTAACTAGATTTCATTTTTTTATATTTTGAGGTATTTTAAAAAAATCACCAATGAATTTATTCAAACATGTGCTAACATACAAAGAATATCCATCAGATGAATTGATTGAAATTGGGTTAAATATCGGCGCTGAGTATATGTTGGCATATCATAAATTAATTGTGGAATTTGTAAGAATCTGTCGATCTTGTTTTACATATCTCTCTCTATAATTAGTAGAACAAAAAAATCTATTATATTAAATATATGATTTTTTATGGGGTATAAAAATTGTAGGAAACAAAGTATGGAACTGTGCCAACAGATGAAATCTTGAAAGATGGCGTACTACATGGTTTTTAAATAATGTATATAGTTCACGAGTGAATTGTTGCTATGGTACGTTGTTTCTTTTCGATTTACATTGATGTATATTATTTAATATGACAGTTTTCATTATTCTCACAAATGTGTATACACTGATTACAATTTATTTTTATGTTTGTAGATGGAAGGTGAATAAGAAGAGAACAATAAAAACCATGAAAAAAACATTCCTGAAAATAAATCAAGTCATGGAAGTAGCTCGAGCAGTGACAGTAGTTCAAGCGAAGAATGATGATCATTATGTTTGGATATCAAAGCAAGGCGTTGTATTTTTTGAATTCTTTTCTTATGAAATCAGACACTTTGTTTAATGTAATGGACATAGTGTCCCAATTGAAAGACAAATGGATAACAATAATTATCCCATTTTGTATGAAATTATCTGCAAACGAATCTTAAAGACATAAAATAAACAATACCAAGAGCATAAAACATTAACAGATATACGCATATATTTTCCCTTGGATCCCAAATGGAGACTACCAACTTTATTTTTTATTATACTCCTTTTAGTGTTACAAAACATATATATACATGTCGAAGCATACATAAACCCCAATCCATTAAACCTAAATTAGAACATAATCGTAGTTCCCTTAACCGGATCTAAAAAATACCAGTGGCCAAAAACCATCATGCCCCAAAACCATGTTCAAAACCATGTACAAAACCATGGGCTTTCGCCCCCCCCTATATGCCCCCCATGTATGGGACTAATCGTGGAAAGAATATAACACATACCCAACATTCTTCCACTTGTTTTTTTCTTTCTGCAGGGTCCCACAGGAGAGCTTAGTCATTATCCCATCTCTACAACACCTATTGTTTCTCTACACCAAGAGAACTTCTGAGTGCTCATAGACTTCATCAATGCATCTGCAACATTCTTAAAAGTGTCCACCTTTACCAGCAACACCCTTTTATCCTCAACCATATCTCTCACAAAGTGATATTTAAAGTCAATGCACTTTGTATTTGAATGATAAGCACGGTTCTTAGCCAAGAAAATTTCACTTTGGCTGTCACAGTCTATCCTTCTAGCCTGCTACACCAACCCCATGCTTGAACAAAATATCTGCAACCAAACTTCTTCTGTTCTTTCATGAGTGGCTGCCATGTATTTTTCCTCTATAGTTGAAATAGCCACTACATATTGTCTTTTACTCATCCAACTGACTGCACCTCCAAATAGGCTAAACACATACCCACTTGTAGATATTTTTTGGTCTATATCTCCAGCCCAGTCTTCATCAACAAAACCATGGATGTCCAAAACTCTATCCAATACTGGTGTTCCCTAGTAGCATAAGAAATAATCAGTTGTGCCACGCAAATATCTTAAAACCCGCTTCACTATTGTCCAATGCTCCTTCCCTGGTTTTGACATAAACATGCTCAATACTCCCACTACATGTGCAATGTTTGGTCTAGTATAGACCATTTCATACATAAGGCTACCCACTGCACTAGCATATCGAACATGGGACATATCCTCCTCTTCTTCTGGTGTGTTGGAACATTGTTCAGCAGATAGATTTACACCTATAGGAATAGGAACCTTCACTGGTTTACTATCCTGCATATTGAACCTCTGCAGTATTGTCTCGACGTACTTCCTCTGGTTTAACCAAAGATTCCTCTTTGCCCGATATCTCTTAATTTCCATGCCCAAAATATAGTTTGTAGCACCAAGATCCTTCATGTCCAATTTGGAGAAAAATTGGGTCTTCAAATCCTGGATAATTTCTTTTTCATTTGTAATCAGCAACATATCATCGACATACAAGAAAAAATAAATAACATAGTCACCAATTAATTTAGAATATACACAATGATCCACTTTTCTTCTGCTGAAGCCAAGTCCCTATTTGTAGGTATCAAATTTCTGATACTACATCCTTGGTGACTATTTTAACCCATATAGATACTTTTGTAACCTGCATACCAGTTCTTTCTTACCCTTCACCATAAAGCCTTCAGGTTGCTTCATGTAGATCTCCTCTTCCAGATCCCCGTGAATAAATGTTGTCTTCACATCCATCTATTCTACCTCAAAATCAAAGGTAACAACAACAGATAAATGTAATATAATATAAGTAACCTCGGCAAAAGGAGAAAAAATATCACCAAAATTAATTCCCAGCACCTGGGAATAACCTTTTGATACCAATTGAGCTTTTTATTTCTCCACCTTGCCTTCTACATTCATCTTCTTCTTAAACACCCATTTTCTCTCAATGGGCTTCCTTCCAGCCGTCAACTCCACCAGATCTCGTGCCTCATTTTTATGCAAGATGCCATTTCTTCAACTATGGCCTCCTTCCAAAGTTTTCCATCCTATGAATATACTACATCATCAGTTATAGTTAAAGAAAAAATTGAATAGAGAGAAGATGGACTACACGTTTCTGGTTTTCTTATTTCTCGAACAGATCTTCTCACAGCTGGAATTTTTCGCTCTACCTCTTCTGAATCTTCTTCTGTTGTAGAGTCTAATTCATCCTCCTTTAGATAAAACTCTACCTTCTCAGGTTCCTTTGGTAGGACTTCATGTTTAAAAACATCTTTCACCTCTCTAAACACCACATCTCGGCTGTACATAACCTTCCTTGTTTCTAGGTTCCAAAGCTTGTAATATTTTAAACCATCCTTATACCCAATAAAGATGCACCTTTCAGATTTATTATCCAACTTGATCCTTTTCCCCTTTGGAACATGTACATATGCATCACATCCAAATACCCTCAGACGTGAAAGAGAGTGTTTCTTACCAATCCATACCTCACATGGAGTCTTATCCTCCAATGCTAATGAAGGTGGTTTGGTAACAAGGCAACATGCAATATCCACTACTTCTGTCCTAACTTGGTACTACTAAGCATGCTTCTTGCCTTTTCCATCAGTATTTTGTTCATTCTTTCTGTAACTCCGTTTTGTTGAGGTGTGTATGGAATAGTCTTCTGTTGTGCTATACCACACTTCTTATAGAACTCTTCAAATTTCTTCTAGAAAAACTCTCCACCATTATCTGTCCTCAACACCTTTATCTTCTTCTTTGTCTGGTTTTCCACCAAAGCCTTAAATTATTTAAATCTATCAAATAATTCAGATTTCTTCCTCAAGAAATATATCCATGTATTCCTTGAGAAGTCATCTATGAATGAAACATAGTACACAGACTTACCCAACGATGGAACTGACATAGGTCCCAACACATCACTGTGCACAAGCTCTAATATCTTGTTCACCCTCTTAGCATTAGAAGAAAAACTCACCTGATTCTGCTTCGTATATACACAATGTTAACAGAAATTGAAATCCAGAGAGAAATTATAAATACCTTCTACCATACCATTTCCATTTAGTATCGGAAGGCCCTTCTCTCCAATATGTCAAACCCTTTTATGCCATATCATGGTCTTTTCTCCAGAGACCGCTAGGCTTTCCACTCCAATTTTAGGAAACATAGAACTATTGCACCCATTAATAAGAGTGTTGCCTTGAAGCTTTTACAGAGTTCCAATATGAACTCCCTGCCTTAATACTAGTGCTCACTGAACCATATTAATGCCAGTGTTCCCCAGACCATCTTACAGGTATCTTTCTCGAACACTATTTTTACACTTGCATCATCCATCTTGCTTACAAAAAATAGATTTTTGGCCAATGCAGGAATCTACAGAACACCAGGAAGTGTTCTAATCCTTCCACCTTGTAGTTTCAGCTTGAATTTTCCACGTCCAACAATTTTTTCCTTCCTATCATCCCCTAAGAAGACATCACCACCATCATATTTCTCATAGTCGCAGAACCACTCCCTATGGGGAGTGAAGTGAAAGGATGCACCCGAGTCAATCAACCCTGACGCCTGATCTACATGTGTATTTAAGGAAGAAGTCAAATGCACATCCCCATCTTCATCCAAGGTGGTTTTTGCCTCTGCGGAAGGAGAATCATCAGATCCCTTTCCTTTCTCATGAGCTTTAGATCTGTAGTCCTTTTTGTAGTTCCCTTCCTTTCCGCATTTCTAGCACACATTTACAAAATTTCTTGGAGATTTAGATCTCCCTATCGATTTAGATATACCATTAGAAACCTTATTATTCTTTTTATTCTGGGACCTTCCTTGTACAGATAACACATCTCCATTCTGGCCCTCCATATTTATCCGTCCCATTTCCTCCAACAACAAGGCTGAGATTATGTCATCAAAATTCAAGGTAGTTGTATTGATACCTATTGCAATAAGTTGACTATCCTACGAATATGATAGAGAACACAAAAAACTAATGCACTTATCTTCATTTGAGATTATAATATCAACAGATAACAACTAACTTGCCACAGTATTGAAGGCATTCAGATGCTCTGTCACTAATTCTCCATCCTTCATCCTTAAGTTATACAGATTTTTTTTCACGAACAATTTATTCACTAGAGACTTAGATTGGTACAAAGTCCCTAGCTTGTCCCATAGGGTCTTTGTCATACCTTCCCCAAATACATTCAACAACACTGAATCTGAGACACACAATCATATTGTGCTCTTTTCCCTTCTATCCAACTTCTTCCAGTTTTCATCTGACATTACCATTGGTTTAGTACCCGGATCTACCGCGATCCACTGATCTTTATCTACCAACAGATCCTCCATCTTGAGCTTCCACCACTCAAAGCTCTGAACATTAAATATCTCGATCTCTATCTTTCCACTACTCGTCATCTTCTTTCACCGCAATAATCAATCCCGTAGATCTCCCATTGAACAAGGTTTACCACTGGCTCAAGAAGAAAACCCCTCAGCAGCAAAGGTGTCCCCTTGAAGCCGAAACAACTCTGAAACCAAATGTAGGTTTTAACCCTATACAAAAATTATCTTCAATCGACTCTTAAAGATAGAAAATAAACAATAGAGAAAACATAAAACATCAAAAATAAATACACATAGATTCTCCCCTAGATCCGAAATGGGAACTACAAGCTTGATTTTTCATTATATTCCTTTTATTGTTACAACACATATATATACATGTTGAAGCATACATAAACTCCAATCCATTAACCCTGGATTAGAACATAATCGTATTTCCCTTGACCAGATCTAAAAAATATGAGGGCCTGAAAACCATCATGCCCCAAAACCATGTGCAAACCCATGCAAAAATCCAAGGTTGGGTCCATCCACCGAAAAATAGGGTCTAATTTTTTTTTTCTCAAGGGACTACCCTGGACCCTTAAAAGGGGGGTTGTCACCCCCCTGTGACCCCCTTACTACGCACGATGCAATGTACAGGGGGGTTGTCGCCCCCCCCCTGTTACCCCCCCACGCATGTGACTAATCATCGAAAGAATATAACATATACCCAACACACACACACACACATATATATATAATAAAATATTTTTTAATTTAATTTATTGCTTTCTCCATTATCGTTGTGAAATGTAACACCACTGTTACACCAATTTTTGGTCATCTAACCTATTACTATTAGATGGACCAAAGTACACCATGTAAGACAAATTTTACCCTAGTAAAATTGCTTTCAATATAAAAATAACTTAGTATTCCATAATTTATTAAGGCTTTTATGGTCTAAACAAGAAACCCCATGAGAAAATATTGAATAAATCCCTATTTGTTTTATTTTCCTCATGGGATAATTAATTAAAGAAAAAATTAATTAATATTCCTAGTCATATTTAACCCAAAACAGGAAAATTAATTAGGTAAAGCATTATTCATCTTATTATTATCTAGGAATAATTATTTAAATGTTATTTACATAATATTCCTTGCTAAATTTGACTAAATCATTTATAAATAATTGAATAAATCACTATTTATTTAATTATTTCTCAACCGTATTCTTAAAATAATAAATAATCATTTATTTATTTATTATTTACAAATAAATGGATTTCACCAAATTCAAATTCTTTTTCCCTCCAACAAAAATAATAAAATATTCCATAAAAGTTGGATCTAGATATGGTTAATAATATTTTAATTTTACACCAATATCTAGACTAACTCAATATTTTTTTATAAATAGAAGGGTTTTTCCATTCATTCACTACCTTTTGTTGCCTAAAGGCCCCTCTGCATCTATAATTTTGGTCTGACTTTGATCCTCCGCCATTGTCATATTTTTCTATCTTTTTTCTTGTGAACTCCCCTTGAATTCCATTTTTCTCTTGGTTTTCTACACTATCAAGAGAGAGAGAGATTTTAGATCTGAAGCACTGAGGACATACAATAACCCATCCCATTGAGGGGGACTGGTAACATCTTTCTATGTTCCCTTCCCAGGTGTCATAAATACAAAATTCTTTAAAAATATTCTCGTCTTGTCTATTGGATGCATGGAGAAACTCTTTCTTTTATTTGTTGTTTAATGTCTTTAACTGCATAGATATGGATTTTGTAGCATTTATCTTGGTCAACTAACTGTAGATATAAGGAAATTTGTAGCCATCTTTGATGTTAGGGCTATTTTTTATGCATAGCTAAAGTGATATTTTTTCGTACAGTTGTGATTAGGATTCACGCTAACAACTAGTGACTCCACATGGGTTTATAATTACGACCGTTATAATTTTTCAAATCCTTGCATGACCAGCTACTTCAACCCCTAGGGTTTTTCTTCATCTTCTTGTTTTTCTTTTCTTGATGTTTTTTTTAACCTTTAAAACACTAAAAAAATAAAAATTCTAACTTCCGTGTGTTTCTCGGCGTGTTGCGCAGGTGACAGGTATCAGCTGCAGCTAAGACAACATTTTTTTTCTGAAACCTACTCACGAGAGTGCCAGAAGTGCAAGTCACACTTTTTGTGCCAAAACCTACAACCTTAACCTTCAGGATGCCAAAAAAAGCGTCAAACCTATGACATCTGCAGAAAACAGGTCAGAAACTGCGACCTGTAATTTTTGCGGGAATTTTTTTGTGATTTTTCTCGGTTTTTCTAGGCTAATGTTCAAGGTTGTCTGACCTCCATCTCCACCCATATTATACCTGTACTTTCTATTTTTTACTCGTCAAAGTAGGAACCAAGCCCCTTAGGGCCTGAGTGCACTTCCACATTTTTAGGAGGAGTTTCGTTGAAGTAGGTCATCCGAGCTTTCAGTGTGTTCAGCCATTTTTCAGATCTGATCTTGTACGTTCAAATCCATTTTAGATTGGTTATTCATCCATCCAAAACACCTATTTTCAGTTTTTTTTGGTCCTCCTCTAGGGTCCCCTGCTTTTCCCTTTAGGTTGTAGCCTTTTTCCACCTCATTTGCATCTTTTTTCCCTTTGGTTTTTTGTTGTTATCTGCACCTATTTGCAGCAGATGTAACCTTTACATCCCTGTCCCTCCCGAATTTAGATCCCTTGGCCATCTTGTGTGTTTTTATTAGATCTTTCCCACCCATAGATTAGTTGTTGGGAAGCCCTCCTCCTTGGGTTTAAATTGATGCGTCTTTAGCTGTTTATTTTCTGTCATATTTCGGTTTACTTCACTGTTATTTCCAGATTTATTTAAAGTTATACAACACCTTTTTTCCTTTTTCTCTACACATGTCTGGGTTTAAATTAAAATTAACACACTTATCACATACACACACACCCTAAGTGAAGACGACCTGGTTTACACCACCAGGACAAGACTATAACATTGTAATCAATTGATCCTGCACCTACAAGCCCTTGTTTCGACATTGTAATCACTCGATCTTACACCTCCTTTCCCTTGTTGGTATCTCTTCCTTCTGTGATTTGTGTATGTTTTTCCATCATTCACCCCCAAGGAATTTATCCCAGAGACTTCTTGGCCTTCATCCTTAGTTTCTAGTAGGAAGACTTACTCCTCCGTGTAGATTTCAAGTTCATCCTCCGCCAAGTCCTCATTTTGACTCTACTTCTGGTTCATCAGGTTCCCCTTCTAGTTCTATCCCGAGTTATCCTCCCGTCACCTTCACCAAGTTTGGTCCAAGACCTAATGCTGGTGGTCGCCCTGGCCTTGATGCTTGGAATACTACTAGCGGGGCCACAATAGGAACTATCCCGGCTACTCCCTTGCTCCCTTATATGGCAGGCCTCAGTCTTCTCTTCCCGATTTTAACCAGTTGATCAATTCTCCCATACATCATGATCCTAGTTGGCCTACTATGCCAACCAAGCTCTCTTCATACATCCCCAAGTTTGAAGGTCTTGCTGGAGAGGATCCTACAAACCATGTTCAATCTTTTCACATGTGGTGTTCATCTAACTCCATCACCGATGACTCTGTTCGTCTTCGATTGTTCAAGCGTATGCTTACTAGAGAAGCTTCTAAGTGGTATGTCAACTAGCACACCTCCTCTCGTACTACTTTTGTGACTCTTGCGAGGGCTTTTCTGTCTTACTTCCAACTTCCCCTTCATTGTGACACTCGTAGCAGACTTTTGACATCTTTCCATCAATCGTCTGCGACCCACCTATCTGATCATGTCCAAGAATTTCAGAGAAGAAATATTCTATGTTGAACCCTTACCTTTGAAGATCGTGTCTACATGGACTAGTTTCTCATATCCATTTTTCCTGCTATTAGAAAAGATGTCGCATCTCATTTCCATCATACCAAAGAATCTGCTCTCTAGGTTGTGTTGAAATATGAAATGATATATGCACAGTCTGGTTATGTTTATACCATCTTACCTAATCTCCCTAGACCCGGTGGTGCCAACGCACCGGGGGATTCCCATGTCGCCGATGGTATCATTGGATCCCTTTCTCATCTGTACAGTCATCCTCCCATGGGTTATGGTTTCCCTCATGGAGGGGCCAACTCTTCCATCACTTTTCCCCCTCCCGGTAGCACGTATCTACGATACGACATGCCTCCTCCTTTTCCTCAACTTGTTTACCACAATGTTTCTCAACCTCCTTACGATCTATATCCATAGCCTGGTGGTCCATCTCCTCCATCATTAGCACCTCAACCTCCCTTTCCTTCTCAACCCCTGCAACAATAACCACCACCCCCCTAGGGGCAAGTGTATGCATAGCAGGCTACGACTAATCCTCCTAATCCCAAAAAGAAGAGTAAAGGAAACTAAAACCAATCTTCCCCAGGTAATCTAGGACCCAGTCCTCAAGGGACTACACATAATACTACTAACCAGCAACATGGAACTCAGCCTAAGCAGGACAGGCCTATTCGCACAAACAAACCTTGTTCTTTTTGTGGTGTCTATGGTGATTATACCCACGATTGTCTTCTTTTACCTCAGATGTGATAGATGTGGGAAGCTCAAGTAGCATCCCAAGGAAAGCAAGCCTCCCCTTTGGTTCCTCCCCATGCCACACCTATCCAACTAGTTGTGTTTACCAATCATTTCATCCAGCAAGGATTCGTGGCTACCCAACCCCCTAAAGCTCAAGCAGCCACCCAACCTCCTCCATTTGGTACGTATGATTACCATATTCCTATGTTGAACTCTGAACAACCCAATATCATTGATCTCAACCTTTAGACTCAGTCCCGTCAGTACAATAAGCCCCCCACTACATCTACCCCTGAGCCCCCTTCTTCAGGTCCCATAGAGCCTCTTTCAACACCCAATTTTACTTTATATATCCCTTAGCCTAAGGCGTAGGTTCATACCAAGATCCCCAAGGGACCATTACGCCAAAACACTGCTTCTAGTAAAATTTCCCATTCGTATAGTATTGTAGATGATTTGGCGCAATCCCCTGCTGCCATCTCAATGCTGGAACTCCTCTAGTCATGCCCTTCACAACGAAAATATCTACTAACTTCCATGGGAACTATGGATTATTTAGATGATTGTTTGATCATCTTTGATGTTGACTGGTTAGAAAATTCCCTCCTTCCTTCTTCCTTCGCCTTCCAAATCCATGTCAAGGTCTGGAATGCCAACGTCTCCTGTTGTATCATTGAAGAGGGTGCATCCACCTCTATTGTGTCCACTTTGGTTTGGAAGCAACTCGGATCTCCTGAGTTGGCCCCTTCCACTATCACCCTATGAGCATGGGATGGCCACTCTGCCCATCCCATAGGCCTGTTCCGGAATTGTCTTATTACTCTTGCAGGCAAGATTGTTTGTGTTGACATAGAAGTCATTGATGCCCCCTTAGACTACAACATTCTATTAGGTTGTAGCTACACTTATGTGATGTCTATTTTCCCATCTGCAGTTCATCATAAGATGTGTTTTCCTCACAACGGAAATATTGTCACCATTGACTAGTTGACGTATTACGAATCAAAGTCCCACACCTCGCCTGAGTCCATCATCTCTTTGGTGGCCCATAAAAAAATAGTCAAACCTTTGAACCAGTGTTTCACTTAGAGTATACAAAGACTCCTCTTTTCCTGGTTCATTCCCTAGTCTTTCTCCTCCTATCTCTCATCCCAGCTCATCGAAAGTTTGCATGATGGAATCGTCTTAGTCTGACCTCAAAGGGACTGCTTCGAATAGTCAGTAGCACCGCCCTCTGTAACCTTTTCCTAGCACCTTGACTTAGCCTTCAGGACCACCTCCTCTAAGCCCTTCATCTATATCTGGTATCCATGAGCCTATCTACCCTCCTGGAACAGTTCCTCCTGCCCTTAACCATCTCAGATTTGTCCTACCTGGCCATTACCCCTCCAGTCAGATACTGTTTTTGGTTGCCCCCTGGAGTATTTTAGATACCTATTATGGCCACCTTATCTCTTCCTAACATGACCTTGGGGATCCCAGTCTGGTACAATGATCCCCTTCCACCATCCTGCCTAGTTAGCCCAAACCTTATCTTGCTTTGACCCCTGTCCAACCAGTCACCATGACCCCTCCCTTTGCTTTTGCACCTCAACAGGAACCTGCTCCTATTGCGTAAGCTTTGGGTTAAGGGGAAAAATATCGCAAGAATGCACCTAAGGACAAGCACTAGCATATTTTCCATCAATTTTGACGGCCAAAATGTCGCTCTTGTGAGACATAGGCGTCCCAAGAGTGACGTTTTGAGGTGCGGAAAAACATGGTTTCTCCTAACATCGGACTTCCGACACTTGACTTAACTGTCGGTAGAGCGACAGTATTTCTGATATTTTTTTGGAGTCATCGCAATTCTAACATTTCAAATTTTTCGTCGCTCTTCCGACGTTTCTCGATTCATCACTCTTCTGACGTTTCTAAACGTTGCTATTCTAACACCAATGAACACTATTACTAACGTTTTGAGCATCGCTCTTCCAACAAAACAAAAATATTTTTTATAAAAAGTAATGTCGTAATACTGATGCAATAAAATGTCAGAATACAGATGGAAGCAAACGCCAAAATACCGACGAGAAAATATATATCCTTCTAGTATTTTCAGAATATAAGTATGACCACTATTGATTTGTTTACTATAAAATTCTATAAAATTTAATTGGAATCGCATATTTATCATTGTTGCTTGAAATTGAAGCGGAAATATTTAATCCTCACCTTATAACATCATTATACATAAGGTAGTGCACTTTCACATCTGAACTTTCCATAATATTGGCAATAATACCCAACAGAATTAACAATTATAAGGTATCTTTTCAGATAAGGAAGCATTAAATATTTTAAGACCATAAAGCATTCACGGTAGTGATATTATAGATAGTGGTAAATTTCAACCCAAATTTAGTGTTGACTAATAATTAGAAATAATTTTTGTGATTTAACATAATAACCATCATCAAGATCAATAAGTTCCTGCAAAAATCAATGACCTGAAACAATAGGGTGTGGTATTCTAACAACTAAATCAATTATTTTGCATCAAATAAAAAAGAGTATCTTTCACACAATAAAATTGCATAGAGAGGAACCTTTGCCCGACATTTTGCAACACTTAATACACTCCCAAACATAGAACATGAATCTAAATTCTAGTTTCAAATGAGTTCTCTGCCTCTCTAGTATAAATTGAACTCTCTCCCCCGCCTCTAAGAATTTCTATCCACTAGTTTGCCACTACCTTCTCAAAAAATTGGAACAATGTCAGAAAATGAAAATTCTATGGCTAAACCATACCAGATTCTCGGTGATCTCATGATAACGTCTTGATAATGTCTGAATCACCTACAACCAGATCAAACAAGCAAGGTCAAGAGTCTCACTCAAAAGGTATAATTGTACTATAAATGAAAAGAAAAGGCAAAGAACTTGATAGACCACTTCAATTGCAACAACATGTCCAATTATTGCCATGATATGAATTACTATTTTGAACAGCTCCAGGGGAGGCCAATCACACAATGAATAATAGAAAACACTGACCAAGTTTTTCAAACCATGCCAACAAACCAAGACACCAAGGCTGTAATGTTCCAAATTTTTGTGGAACATTAAAAACTTTTTTTTTTGCTTCAAGAGGAGAATAAATGGGTAAGAAACCACATTGATAATAAAAATCTGAATAAGGGACCCTTATAATAAGAGAGGGGATCAATAAAGAACTGGATTTCACACCCCATGTGTGAAAAGAGACAATTGGTAGATGGATAATTCTAGAAGAGGCCAAGTTGACTGCGCAGATAGAGAAGATAAGGTCCACTTGGTGGGCCAGTGTAGTTTGCATGAGGAGGAGATCATTCTAGAGAGGAAACCCTAAGGTGTGGGGCCCATGGAAAAGAACCTTTCATTTTTTTAAAAGGAGAACGAAGCAGCCATTCTCATTCATACTTTTGATTATCATTTTCCTTGTCTTCTCAGACAAGAGCATTCTCTAGCTATTTAGCTGAGATGCAGTGCTGCTAGCATTGGGTGTTCCCGGGCATGAATCCCAACTCTTCCATTGAGTAGCTCTTGGAATAACTTGTTCTTCATTTTCCCCATATTCTGGCTTGAGGCCAAAGCATTCCATTCAGCTCCACTGCAGTCTCCATTGGTGGTTGAGTTGTGTTGCTAGGTGTTGCAGGGGAGGGTTCCTCAACGCCACTTCCGGCATTGTATTTTAGAGGAGGGAGTCTCCATTCCTTTGGGAGATCAGTGAGAGATTTTCTGATCTTCAATCCATCATCTTGGCATCAAGCCAATCATTTCCATCAGCAGAAGATCATCCCTCTTCCTTGACTGCGCAGTTCATAGAGAGAATTTGCAGTGAGGGTTGCAGCATTTTGGTAGGTGGTGAGATCTTTTATGAAAGGATCAACCTTTCATATAGAGGATTTAATAAAGGAGTTATTTCAGAAAAGGCATAATATTCAGAAAGGTCCTTTCATTTCCATTTTCTATTGAGTTGCAGCAGTTGCCCAACAACTCTGGCATTTTGGTAAAAATGCCATTTTGTCTAGTTTTCATCCAATCCTTATAGAGGATTGTTGTATTGTATTTTCAGGGGTTGAAGCCTTGCTCCCCCTTCTTTATTTGAGCTACATTGTTGTATCATTCATTTTTATGTATTTATTGTTGCAGTACCTCCATAGACTGCACAGTCTTAGTTGAGAATAAGATTATGCAAGCAGTGTTTTCTCCATTTCTATGCACATGTCTCATTGAGGCTCTTTACTTGTTTTGAGTAATATATTTCTCAAGAGTTTTCTACATTTTCTGCTGCATATGTATTTGAAGGCTGATTTCATCTTCTTATGATAGGGCTCATTATAAATAACACATTCATTTCCTTTGTTGAGCAAAGTGTTGTTGCAACCCTCTTCATTGGGCCGTTCTCTAAAGATAACAGGTGAAGGAGGCCTATCTCAAGCTCCTAGAAGGATTTGTTCTGAGTCCACTTCAGGATTTCAGTTCCAGATATTCATATTTGAAGGATCCCAGACCAGTGATCAAATCCTGTTGCCTCCACTTCTAGAAAATGTGTTTTCCAGGCTTGGGATGCTAGTCATTCCTACTAGGAAATTTCACATATCTGTAGACAGAGTCTGAAAAGGGCCAGAAAGCCTCTAGATCTCACCCTTCTTTAGAAGGTGACATATTCGGTAAATTCCCCCACAGTCCATCCCTGGAACAGACTTGTGATATTTTTGAAAAAGGAACATTACAGTGGTATCAGAGCATCTTTCTTGGCTCAGCCTGTGGCCTTCAAAGCCCAAGAAAGAGAACAGAAGATGAATAGGATGAGATTGATCTCATCCATTTTTTAGAAGAAGAATAAATTCCCCAAGGAGGAAGAGCAAATAGAAAAGGAATACCCCTGCACTTCCTATTCTCATCTAGAAGAAAATAAGGAGTTGAGCAGGAGAGAGACTCCATCTCTTGGAAGAAAGGAGAAGAAAATACTCACAAGTCTTCTTCCCAAATATATGCAAGGCACACATGAAGATTTCAGAAAGGTTAGGATGAATATTGATGGATAATCTCAAAGAGGGTTCGAAACTGAAGGAATCCCTAGATCTGCACATGGTGAGGGTAAGCATGCAGCCACACACCATGATTACCAGCCGTTAGCTTAGCGTCTCAAAATTTCGTGAGGAGGATAAAATAAGGAGGAAAGCCGACTAAGGAGGGCAACCACATCGATTTTCGAAGCTCAGGCATATGGGTGCTCATGGATTCGTAAATCCTACCCCAATTTTTTTAGATTTTTTCAAGAGGAAGGTAGAAGGGGAAGGAGCAACAAGATATATTTCATCTCGTCTACTTACATATATTATTTCATATTCAGCCATATATTTGGTGGAGGAGCTAACACCTTCCAACACAAAACACTACACATTTCAAACAAGAAATCATCAAAGTTTTCAAGGTCGTATCGAGGTAAGGCTCATGCATGGTGGGAACTTGAGTCCATTTATTTTGAGAATGTTAAAGCTTCATCTTATGTAAATTTCACTAATTAATTGGTGAAAGGACTTGATCAGAACATTATTGAAACTCATGTGATGGAGTTAAATCAAGTGGCTCAAATAAAAAACTTGCATAGAAATGCATAACCACCTCAAGAAACCCTTGGAGGAGCTGAAAACTTGCATCAAGCCTTGTTGGAGGCCAAGATTTCATCCCACACCTTTGAGCAACAAACCAGAGAGCTCTCTTTTCCAAAGGTGGATTAGATTATTGGGATGTTGCCCAACTTTATTGTAGAAACAAAGGGCAACAACGCTGCCAAATCTAAAGATCATCTAGTACCTCATGTAGAGGAAGAAGGAGCTTTTGCTCCAAATAGAGGGATTATTGTGTCTTTGCAAGAAGGTCCCCAGGATCTCATGCAAGGATATCAAGGCACACTTCATGATTCACATGTGCCATGGAATATGAGGTGTAAAATCATGAAGATTCAGGAAGAAGATAGAGGAGAGACCCACCACCATGTGATGAGGAGGGCCCATCTCTGTCCATTTTTGGAGGTCAATACACCTAAGAAGGTGATTGAGTTGTGCAGTGGAAGCATGGACAGGGTTGTTCATCCATGTATTCAGTCATCTTGAAATGATAATTTCTCATTGAGTGGAGACATCACACCAAGGAGGCCACCGGTTCAGGAGAGGAGGATAGATGCTTCAGGCAGTGAGGCATCAATCACTGATTTCAACAGTGTGGATACTTTGGGACATATTGTTGCAGCGCTGGGGGTTTTGGGTAAAACCAAAGCAGAGGGTAGCATCCCCTCACTATCATTCTTACCCACTCTCCTTTCAGTACCTGCGCTATGGCAGAGGAAGGAAGGGAGGGACAGCAGCCTTCCCACTTGTACAATTGGCATGGGAGCAGTATATGCACACCATTCTTTGGAGGAATGGGCACAGTCACTTCCTTTCCTTGGGAGGAAGAGGAGAGATTCATCTATGATTTTTTCCCTTTGCATGAGCAGAAAATATGGTAAGGATATTGTTCATTTATATGATTTACATGTTGATTCCTTAACCATGTGTATGCAGGATGATGCTCCAAGGAGGAGCATTCTTTGTCAAAGGCTTCTTGGTCTACTTGGGCCCAAGGGCATAGTTGATGACCATACCCTTGATGGACTTGGGGGAGATTTTTATTTTGGAGGACATGCTCACCATGCATAATACATCACTCATTTTCTCCAAATGCATGAGGAGAATGTAGCAGTAAACCGGTGGTTGATAAACCACATATTTTATCATTTTCTATTGCAGTTTATGCTCAAACTGTGTTGGTTGCATGAGAAGGATCAATGTCTCACTCACTTGCTATATATGGCAGCTAGCATGACTTTCATTATGGCTCCTTATGCTGTTATTGATCACATTATTTTCAGGATCATGATTGGAAAGAGGCACATGGGTTGAATGTGTCCTTTGGGAGAGAAGATCCCCATACTTTTTGCAGGGCATACTCTAAGGGGAGCATGAGAGATTATGTGGCCACCATAGTTCAGCACTTATTTCTTCTTGAGGTGAGCCATGAGAGTGATGGGAAGTCATATGATGTTTTTGATCTCCTTCCCATCACAAAGAAGAGACATTGGGCCAAATTGATTCACAATGGAGGAGGGAAGATCTTTGGATATCCAAACTTCATCTTGCCATTTGGGGCAAACATTTCTGCAGCCCAAGAGCCGCCTTCAATCTACACTTTTCATGAGTGGAGAGGTGAACAGCATGGGGTAGGCTATGATGCCTACCACTTTCAAATTTTTAGCCCACCTTCTTTGTTGAAGCTCAAGGTGGAAGAATATTTTCAGCAGATGCCTTATCTGGAGGTGACTAGATTCTTGTGGATGATTTCTTGGGGGTGGAGGATTCACATGAAGGGAATGTTCTTCCCAATTCATTTTGACACCATGCCTCAAGGATACCTATAGACAACACCTTATTTCCTTCTTGAGTACACTCCATGTTCGTGATGATGGCCACCTTGGCTAGTTAACATTACTTGAGAAGAGCAGTATGGAGACTCTTTGTTGATACAACATCTCATTCTTCATGAGGAGTTAATCATAAGTAGATGCTACAGTTGGAGGGAGAGGACATCCTTCAGTTCTATCCTTACAAGTTGCTTGAGGGCAAGCAACATTTGGGAGGGGAGGACTGTAATTTTCCAAATTTTTATGGAACATTAAAAACTTTTGTTTCTTCTTCAGGAGGAGAATAAATGGGTAAGAAAACCCATTGATAATAAAAATCTGAATAATGGGCCCTTATAATGTGAAAGGGTATCAATAAAGAACTAGATTTCACACCCCATGTGTGAAAAGAGACAATTGGGATATGGATTGTTAGGGTCCCGTGATTTGGCCGATTGGCTAGCCAAATGACGATGTAACATCAAACCAAGCTTTGGAGCCCGAGGACCTAGCCTTCCTGGACTCAGAGAGGGCTCTCTCTATAAGTGTAAAAGATGTCGGTGTGTTTACTTGCGATGTTCTGATATTAGGCTAGTTATGAAGTGTGTTTTTGGTTTTTTTAGTTTTTAAGATTGTGAGGGATGAAACTGATCAAATACATAAACTGGATGACAAGATGTAGATAAATTGGGCTATGGGGTCAAACATATCAAGGAAGCTATGAAGTAATGATGTAAAGCTGCTGTAGGGCCGATTTGATTCACAGTAGAAGGGATCTCTGGGCAAAATGGATTAAATGAACAATAAGTTGGTGAAAAACAAGGGATTTCAAGTGAAAACTAGTTAATAGCAGACATAAACATGTAATAGCAAGCCATTAATCATGCTAGGAATAACTATAAGCTAATCAATACATAGAAATCGAACATTCCAGCCATACATAGAGGTATAAGACCCTCTAACTTCGGGAAATAGCTATCAGACTTTGGGGAAAACACATGAGACAAACTAACAACTCATAAACTATGCCGGAACGCCTAAACACAGTCTCTAAGTCATTGGGCACTTGGACAAATAAGTTTTCATAGTTTTAGGCAAAGGGCTAGATCGGGACTAGGCCTCCTTGGTTCAACAAAATGATCAACAAATCAGTCAAAGAGAAAGTTTTATGGACAGAACTATGGGCACCTGATAGGTAGGTAGGGCAAACCATACATCCTACTCAACATACATGGAACTGATGAATAAAACTTAGCAACAATACCTTAGGTTACTAAAGAGCAGCTAAGAATTCTTTAGCATAACTAAGGGAGAAGAAAACATCAAGCTATGAAGATTCAGTGATTTTGAGGTGCCTCCATGGGCATGTCTCAAAATCAATCTTTACTGATCTATAGCAGCAAGAAAAATGAAATATGAGGGAAAACTAGAAGACAAAACACATTAAGAAGCACTATACCATTCTAGCATGTCAAGGAATCCATCAACAAGCCTTCAACATTCCTCAAAAGCATCCAAGAGGCAATCCAAACATCATAACTCAAGTGTATTCTTCAAAGCTCATATGACCAATGCATTAATTCTTCCCTCAAGTTCAGCCTCTGATTTACAATGAGAACCATGGGATAAATAGGCTTGAGGGAGGAAAACCTCATGGAGCAACTAGCTATCCCATTGGCCAAGTCTAAATATCTAAACTTGTCCTTGAGGCTTTGCAAAGCCCAAGGCACAAAATATCCCACAAAATATCTAAAAAACTGCTAAAAACGGAAATTATATTGACTTTACATGATTTCCTAATGATAAAAATAGCTTAACGCACATTTGGGAAAAGCAGATTTTTGGAGTTCAAAAATTACAAAAATACTTCATATTTATGCCTGAAAAAGGTCCCCTGACTTGCTGGATGAAAATGGAAGCCTTCCCGATGTCGAAATGAGGCTCATGATGGCTCGTTGGAAAGCTCTCTGTGTCTGCTTTCCAATGCAAGTGGAATCATCTCAATCTGATCTCTGAAAGTCCCTCAAAACTGTACCTGTGTGCAAAAACCCAAAAAATAGCAGGCTGCTGATAGGGCGGGCAGAATGTGCAAAATGAGGCTGTTTTTCGCCAATTTGGAGGGGCGAATGATCTTCAAATGCCCTGAAAATCGCTGGAGAGCTGCTCATGAAATTATGGAATCCATTGGTATCACCCTCCTCCCTTGACGACTTATCAAACTGAAATGGCGCATTTAGGAGTTTTTGGCGAAAACCCCAAAAATGCCAAAAAACAAAAAGTTTCCGAAACAGGCCCAAAATTTGCATGCATGACCTTCAAAGGTCCATAGAGACATGCTCCGAAGCTAAAGCCAAAATATCGAGGGCTGATGTGCTTTTTGTTTCCTTCCGTGCTAGGCGCCTCTCCTTCAATTTCTTCAATTTTTCTTGTGCCACCTTCAATTTGCGACTGGAAAATTGATTTAGCTTCTGAAAGTGAAGAGTTCTCTTTCTCTGTAGCTCAAGATCCCTGTTTGCCTTCTCAAGCTTTGTTTCCAAATGCTGGTTGGCCCTCTCAAGCCATGCTTCCTTGTTTTCCTCAATTTCCCGCTCAAAAAGGGTAATGAGAGGAAAAGCTTCGAATTGTGCTTGCTCTTCAGCTTTCTGTTTCTCCAAGGCTTTCCTAAGCCCGATGGTTCTAGGCCTCTTTTGCCTAGGCTGGTCCTCCTCCTCTTCATCATCAAATTCGCCAATAAGCTCTTCAATTCTTACTTGCGCCTTTTCCGCCTCCTTTTTGTACTTGATGGCCCTTGCCTCATGAATGGCTGCATGATACTTCATTTGTTTGTTTTCAACCTCCAAGAAATGGTTGAAATTCCTCGCCCTTTGAAGATCTTCTTGTAACCCCTCAATTTTCCCTTCTTTGTGAATGAGGAGATTTTCAAGGAGGCGGGCCTCATTATCACTGTCATCGCTTGGGATAGGGATGACAGCTGATTTACCTCCATGCTTGGCACTTTCTCCAACTGCACTTTTGCCTTTGAAGGCCAATCTAGCGCTTTTTCTCCTTGGCAAGCTAGAAGTTGTCTTTTTGGGCAATTTCCTCTTTTTAGGAACAATTTCGGTCACTGTCAAGGAGGCAGCTTCAGCTTGCTGTCCTTCCTCAACATCCTGTCCAGCTCGTGGCTCAAAAGATGCTTCAATTGTTTGCTCAACCTGCTGCTCTTCTTCCTGTACTTGCTGCTGTTCATCAACCTCTAGCTGTTGTCCCTCTTCCTGAATTTGCTGCTGTTCATCAACCTCTAGCTGCTGTCCCTCTTCCTGAATTTGCTGCTGTTCATCAACCTCTAGCTGCTGTCCACTGATTTCCAACTGCTGCTGTCCCTCAAAATCTGGCTGCTGCTGCTCATCATCCTCCTTTCCTCCCTGTGGCCCACTGCCCTCTCCTTCTCCTTGTTTACTTGGCTGCCCAGTGATCATCTTGAATTTTTTAGGGGTAGGCCTACTAGATAAAGGCACTGGGCGATGGACAGGCTGAGTAGAAGACACATGAACAGGAGGGACAGTGGCGAAATCAGCATGGCTAATGAATGAATCCCATGAAACCCCTTTCTTCTCCAGCTGGTGTAAGAAGATGATTTCGATCAAGGAATGGTGAAAGAGAGAAGGGATTTGCTGAGGTGGAGCTTTCTTTTGGACAGTGGCTGCCATTTTCTCTATGCTTTTGGACAAAAAGTATGGAAGGTTTAATTGCCTGCTTCTAGTAAAATGCATCAACAAGCGAACATGATAGGCAAAAATTTGGCTAAACCTCCCTTCACAAGTGAAATATCTCATTATGGCCTTCATCAGTGGAGCATAACTGTCAAGAAGATAGGAGAAAGGAAAAATAGCAGTGATGGTCTCTCTATGTTCCGGCTTGATGAAAGGTTTATAATCCTCCAGATCAAGATGTGCTTGTTTAAACCACTTTTCACCATGATATGGGATCTTGGTAGCTTTGGATACATACCTTGGAGAGATTTTGAAGTCAAGACCTGCTAACTGGAAGTGTTTGTCCTTGAATCCCAAAGCGCACAAATGTGTAAGTGGCGAGAAACTCTTGACTTCCTCTATCCTCTGACAGAAATCAAGACAACCTACTTCATGGAAATTGAAAAGCACTGAGGGATGAGCATTGATTTCTTCTATGGAGATAGGTTCATATCTCTTATGTTGTCCGCCTTTGTGATCTCGTTTTGGAGGCATTCTGACTTGAAACAGGCTTTGGAAGAGGCACACTGCCTTCAATGTATGAAAAATGCTCTGCTAGATTGAAACTGGCCACTACATTGCTTGTATAGTTATGGACCCTGTGATTTTGAATAAAATGCAACAATGTTTCTTGGAAAAAGCTACCTCTTCACTTATTAACAACAGTCCTTCAAATCTGGATACACTTCAGCTATGCAAACTTCTCAATAGAAAACCATCAATAAAGATGAGACAATATGCTGTATAAATTTCCTGTATGTAGTATTAAGCAATCATTTCTCTTGGTGAGTCTGCTAGGGATCAACCAACACTGGTATTTGTGTTTTCAAAACAAAACTTCAATCTAAAAAACCCTGCTTTTCAGGTCATTCACCTTGAAAAATACCTCTGTCAACAGATTCCTGTAGAGACCATACAGTGGAAAGAAAGGATACCCTTTGGTTATGTGAAAAATTAGCCCACAGTGTTAAGGAAAACACCTTTCACTTGTGACTTTTGAGAATTCAATCACCACCTTTATACCTCTGCCTTTGATGTCAAAATCCAACATTAACAACCTCTGTCTTTCACTATGCTGTTTACCTTTGAAAATCTCTGTCAACAAGTCTTCAACATGATACAATATGGTTTCTAGGAAAGGCAGACTCAAGTTGGATGTATAACCAATGCACAGTGGTTTTTAGGAAATATACTCTCTGCTTGTGAGTTTAAGAGATCAACATAATACCTGCACCTATGTTTTAATATTAAATGCAATCACCAAGCACTCTGCCCTTTAGAAAGTGGCCCTTTTCACTTGTGAAGTTTTGAGAAATCCAACACCACTTTGGTACCTCTGCCTTTAATGTCAAAATCTAACCATCAACAATCTCTGCTCCTCAGTGTACTGTGTACTTCTGGCTTCAAATGTTAAACTTGATCATCAACAACCGTGCCTTCTAGAAAATGGCCTTATTTCACCCTCAAAATTCCTCTGTCAACAAATTTTCAGAATGATATAATATAGTGTAAGGAAGAAACAGACCTAGCTTGGGTGAAAAATCAGTGCACAGTGGTTTTTAGAAAACATCTTCTTTTGCTTGTGAGTTTAAGAGAGCCACCCAAATACCTGTACCCCTGTTTCCAATATTAATTTCAAACACTAACAACTCTGTTCTTCAGAAAAAAGGCCCCTTTCCTTTGTGAAGTTTTAAGAGAACAAAAAACTGCTTTTGTACTTCTGCCTCCAGAGTTATAAACACATCAATGAAGTCTGCCCTTCAATGTAACATTTACCCTTAGAGCCTTTTTGTCAATCAGCTTTTCAACATGATAATGAGGTGAAGAAAGAGGGCAAACCTAGGTTAACAATACACAGTGCTTTATGAGGGACACTTTTTCTTGTGAAGTTTTAAGAAAACATCACTTGTATACCTCTGCCTTCAAAGTTTAGATTTGACCACCAACAAACCTTGCCCTCCGGAAAAATGGCCCTATCCACCCTTAGAAATTCTCTGTCAACAAACCTACAGTAGTGAAATCTAGTGAAAAAGGGGGGGGCAGTTTGTTACAAAGGTGTGCTTGTGAGATAGGCAACAGTCACTCTGTTCTTGAAACCTCTGCTGTCAATAAATACAATGATTTGAAAACGACACAAACTAGTTCCTAACCATAAAACCCCGTATTATCACAATGTAATTACCTCATCTCACTGTGTAGGAAAACTGCTTTTGTTTTTAGCAATAATGGCAAGGTCCGGGGTTTTCAAACATTTTGGTCACTTATCAACACCTTGAAATCGATGGGAGTTCATAAAAATACCTCAAATTTGATGGATGCTTGCTTGAAAGGATGAAAGAAACCCTGGATAGCTTGGAAAAGTCGCGCAGCAACCTCTGGAGCAAACCTGTCGCGCAAAAGGAACGTGTCGGGTCGGCCTGTCGTGTGGTCGGGCGGCCTCCTACAGGCACGTCGCGCCCACCTACAGGCACGTCGCGCCGGTGTTGAAAGCCTTTGTAAAATGATGCCCAGGCACGTCGCGCCTAAATCCAGGCACGTCGCGCGGCCTTAAACCAGTGCAGAAAACTTCAATTTGCTTGAAAAACGTTGTGATCCTTGGGAGCTGCGGAAGTTGGCTTTGAATTTCGTCAATGGCCTTCGTACTCCTCTATTTCATTCTTTTGACACTCCTTCAACGGCTACATTCATTTTTTCTTTAAAAAACAAAATAAAGACCCATGGCTATCTTTGAACACAGTGAAGTTTTTCGTTCAAACAGTGGCATTTCTTTGCTTTGAGAGTTAAAGTCTTTATTTGCGCTCTTAGTTTCTTTATCACTTCAAATAATTAAACTTTTCCGGTCCTATTTGGATTTGATGAGACCTCTGCCCTTCTTAAATGATACAAAACTGTGTTTGCATCAAGTTGCTTTTTAAACAGTGATAGTTCATCAAATTTGTTTTGCCTATTCATGAAGTTACATACCTGTTCTCATAAGAGAGACATTTCAGAACCTCGACTCTGTCCCTCTTTTTGACACTTTAGGTGACAATGTTAACAAAATAAAAGGTCATTCAAAATATGTCAAAGGCATTTGAAAGCTGCTTTATCACTTAACAGGGGATTGCCTGTGTCACTCCAACTTGTTAATAATTTCTGCTATCAGGTGACTTATAAGCTTTTCTCCTTGGACTGTAAGTGCCTTCTACTAGCTGTTTCTTTTTATAACATAATTCTCTGCTTTACAACTCACTGTGTCACATCCCTGCCACTGTTTATTTAATACTTGTATCTTCGTGCTAAGTCTGCCCTCTGGAATGATGACAACTGTGTTTGTTTTTAAAACATATAAACAGTGGTGATTCATCACAACCAACTTCTTCTGCCTATTCATAAGATTGAAAACCACTCGCCTCCTCCATCTGAAAAGACAAGCTTGTGCAATATGAAAACAGGACTATTTGATACATAGTCATTATTTTGCTCTGATCATTGTGTTACCTCTTTTTGCCCAAAGAACCATTTCATAACTGAACTATGTTCACTTTTTTCCTCTCTTGGCGATGTTTAGCAAGGAAGGGCTATTCATAATGCACCAAAACATTTGAAAACTGTAAACACCATTTCTTGAAAGGTGCTTCCTTGGCCCTTTGGTATATGACATTGTTTTGTTGCTTGACCTTTCCTCAAGGAGACAGTTTTCTTTTTGGTATCAGTGGCACACATATATTCAATATTGTCTCTTTCCTACTGTAGGTATAGCCTGACAGATAGTTCTTTGAAATAGGAGTACCAATACCTTTACATTATCAGCACTGTCTTTCATCTGTGTCATGACCTTGATTCAGTTTTTGGTATCCTTCCACTGCTTTCTTATATCAATTAGTTTCAGCAACCTGTAGTAGCTTTGGCCCTCTACTCATGCATGGAGGAGGCTCTTCATCAGATAAGGTGTCCGGAGACTTTTTGACCACTATGTCCGACACAGCCTTTCTCTGAATGTGGTGGTAAGTAAACTTCTTGAAAAACACCAATCTTAGCATCTTTACTTGCAAGCATCACTGTGTTTTTAGAAGAAACCCTAGCCACAGTGACACTGTTCTAAGGGTGACTGAGAAATTTATCATTTGGATTGTTTATCTCATGACCTGTTACTTGACAAAAACTCTTTGTGACTATGAAGGTCAGTGCATTTGAAAAAGCTAAGGGATTTCTTCCTGCCTGTGTAATGGCATTGGTTAACAGCCTCTATTCCATTTGATCTTGAACAAAACAGGCTTCTTATGATTTGGATGTTTACTGATGACAGGTCCTTCTAAAGTTCAACAATTTCATATGGTTAGCAAGTTTGAAATGAGCTCCTTTATCAGGCCAAACTCCCCTTTCTTTTGAGCTTATCGTATTTCCACTATATTCCTGTTATGGTCATCAATTACATTCATGAAACCTGAAGATATTGTTTCATTGTTTCAGTAAAGGCAAACCTGGACTTTTGCAACCTTCTGAGTCAACACTGGCCTGCGCCCTCTGCTTATGTATGAAGGAGGCGCTCTAACCCTCTGCTTGTAAATGAAGGAGGTTCTGGGCCTTGACAATTTTACCATTTTGCTGAGATAATGGCGACCCTTTCTTACTGTGATTTTCATGCTGGAAAGAGCTGTAAGGTCCTGATGAGTGACTTTTGTTTTGCAGCTTCATCTCAGGCTCACAATACATTTAGAAGCAGCTGTTCCTCTAACTGTAGATCAAGCATTTCCTCCCGAGATGAAGTTATATTTCCTGCCTTTGTAGAAACCATAGAACACTGTGAAAAACCTACTAGTCAGCTTGAGATTGGGCTTTATGCAGTGCTGAGACCTAAGGAATATGAGTGGCGCGACTTAAGGCTGTTTGTCAATTTCATTTACGAATTAAGGGATCAGTCATGGTAGGTCTGCTGCAGATGGAGGCTTTTTTGGCTTTTTGATGATTGCCAAAGGTGAAAAGACCTAAACGCCACTTCCTAACATAGGGTAGACTTTTGAAACAGATGTGGATTTGCCTTTTAAGGCTGATGGGTAGGTCAATAAGGCTGAAGCTAGATAGGATTGTGATATGAGGTTTTTGATGTTGCTAGGGGTGGACTGAATAGGTAGAAAGGCGAAAAAAGTTTTGGGAGGGTTTTCTGGATGACATATTGACATAAGGAAATCAGTTTCTAGAAAACTCAACTGAAGATATAGTCATCACTAACATGTAAAAAATACTGATGGCTAACAGTGGCTCCATTTGGGGAGGGCAGCTCCTCGTCAGGAGGTGTCCAGAATTCAGTTTTTTGGCTTATGAAGACCAGTGCCTTATCCATTGGCGCAAAATTTACCCTTCTCTTGATGTTATTTCTGAAAAGTGTCAGCATGTTAAACATCAATGATACTTCTACCTACCCCACTATCTTCCTAACATTTTTTCTTCTGTTTGGCGCATTTGAACTAGCGGCCTTTTGACAATGCATATTTTTCTTTTTGCAAAATGAAACTATCTACTTCTACTCTTATATCTGCCGGGAGTTCAGATTAAGCTGATGAACTCCTTCATTTCTCTACCTAAAACTAGATCGACTGTCAAGATTAAGCAGTTTGACAGGATTTCATTCTCTAATCTACAACATGAAATTTAAAAATGACCAAATCAGGATTAGGCAGTCTGATTTGTCATGCATTTGCGGCATAAAAGACAAGCCGCACACAAATGTTATTCTGCAATAAAAGGAAACTAGACAAGCGGGCTTAAGATGTACAATATATTTTTCACCCCTCGCTTCTCTCTTTGGTTCTGTTTTAGGCATGTGGAACCAGAATCTCTCCCTAATCTAAGCTCTGTTGATAAGTCAATCTTACACAATGTTGACTATCTTGACACTCACTAACTTATCAGCAAATAAATTTAAACATGCACAGCTATGATTAGGCTAGATAGCTGAACAAGACATTGAAGCACTAGTAGCGGCATTTAGACTTGCTCGCTTTCCGAAAGACTATTTTTTGGAACATGGGGCCTTTGTTCTATCTTCACTTGCCCTCTTTTCTGCTTTTTACTGTTTTTGACTTTCCTATCTTTTACTGTTTTTTATTTTTCCATTTTTTCAATATTTCAAACAATGGTATGTACAATGACTGAAAATGTTTCAAACTCAAAAATCTTGGAAATGACGGAATTTCAGCATCTTATCCTCGTAAGGATCTCCTCTCACCCTTGGCCCACTTAACTCTTGAAAAGAGAAATTTGGGAAATTTTCTCTTTCTAACATGACATAGGGATTCATGCAAGAATCTCTAAACAACCCAGTATCCTCCCTCTGTACCTCTCTGAATATCTGATTTCCACTCCTTTCCTTACTATATGCTTTCTTCAGGTAATGTATGTACTCTTGATAATTCTTGAAATAGATAGTGACATCATCAAGGTATGCAACAACACAGAAATTTAACACTGGGAACATGGCCTTTATGAACAGATTTCTGATATTGGGTGGTTTAGCAATTTTGGACTCGAAATCAGGTTTACCTCCTGCAAACTGAAAAAAATCTTTAAGTTGTCTACTTTGCAAAGGAATCTAATGTTTATGATCTGAAAGATGATCTTGCAAGGAAACATGATTAGAAACATTTTCAATTGGTGAATCATGATCTTGAGTAGAAAAAACCTGATTTTTGTTATATGGAGATGCAGTATTATTTCTAAAATCAAAGCAAATTCTATGGCCACTAGTTTTCTCCTTGATCATTTCAGTTTGTCTCAGTTTGCTGTGTTTGCTTTTGTTAAATTTGTTCTTTGAAGAAAAGGTAGTGATACAATGTTTTCCCTTGTTTTTTCTGTAGAAATTAGTACTTTGCATGAAATTCCTGTTTTTGGCATTTCTGAGTTCTTCATGAAAAGAAAAAATATGAGCCAATTTCAGTAGTTCAGGTATGCTGGGATTATAACTGTCATCCTTGCTTATAAGAAGTTCATCTGGCATTCTCTCAAGAGGTTGGGCTACTGAGGTTATGGTCAAAGTTTCATTTGCAGTAGGAGGGTCACATGATGGTAAATCTTTGAGGTATGGTAGAAACATCAAACTCCCTTTCTCCCGGGTTCCAAATAGGTTTATGATGTGAAGGTCTTCTAAAGCTTTTACCCGGAAGAAATTTCCACAAGTTACTGCTGGTGTTTGATTAAAGCTAGAGCAATTTGCTTGATAGTACATGAGAGTTTGCGTTTCTTGCTCTAACCCCACTTTGGAGAGGGGAAACTTACTTTCCTCAAGACACAGTTGTTCATGATCATGGTAGTTTTGAGTGTCCAGCTCATCATAAGGTACCAAGGACAACTGATGTGGTGGATCTAAGTCTATATCAGCTTCTTCTGACTCTTCCCCCAAATTTACATCAATATGCATAATGAAAGAGTTTAAGTCGGAGCGCAAAGAACACATTGGAATGTTATCGGGCCTATCTTGACTGCTAATCATGTATTTCATGTGTGATTCGCGGTAGAGTATCCTGTTCTGACCAAACACAGGAATGGTGGCATATGACATGTCCAGTTGAATAGTCCCTTGGAGTTTGGCTCCCCAAGATCTAGATAGAAGCATCCCATACTTGGGAGGAATGTCTGCCACTACTATATCCATGATTAGATGTTTCGCGGGTAGTTGGGCCAGACTAAAGCAAAGGTCTTTGATCAAACCTAGGCATTGGACTCTGCTTGAATCAAATGAGTATAAGTCTTTGTATGGTCTTGTGATTTCCAAGCCTAATCTTTCCATAACTACCTTCGGCATAAGATTATGCGAGGCGTCGGAGTCCAGCATGGCATTGTGGAGGATTTGGTCGTGGATGTTTAGGCTAATGTAAAATGGAAGAGTAGCTCCCTCTTGGAATTTTCCCTCTATATTTGGACCAAACAATACTTCAGGAATGTCATCAGTGAGATTAACAGTGTTTGCATCATTCCCTAGATTTAGGACCTTTAGTACTTGGGATTTATAAGAGTTTTGGGCAATGAGTTCAGTAAGAGGCATGGTGATTTTGATCTTAGCGATTTTGCCTTCAAAGCTAAAAGGCACTTGAAGTTTAGATATGTTTGTTTCAGCTTTTTCAGCTAAGACCTTGTCTATGTTCTGAGTTTGTTGACCTTGTTTAGGGGTTTTGCTTGCCATAGTTGTTTTGGTGACCTTGGTAGAAGTATCAGGAGTATATGGGAGAGGACTAGTTTGGGTGACTTTAGCTTGGCTTTGATCAGTCTTTTCAACCTTGATTTTGTCACTGCTTGATGCTTTTTTGAGGATGGTATCTGGAGCTTTAGCAGTATCAGAGTTACCTCTCTTAACATTATCTTGGTTTCTCTTACTCCTAAGGTCATATTTCCTGTGGGCTTCTTCAATAGCATTTTGAAATTCTATGGCAGGGTCATCAAGATCCTCATAATTGGTCTCATCTTGATCAGGCGAAAAGAAGGCTTGTTCTTCTTCGGTGAGGTACACCTCACCTTCATTGTCAGACCCTATGAGGTTTAAATGATGTTCATCAAGAGGCTCTGAGTCCCTATCATCTTCTTCCACATAGTTTTCATTGAATGGTGGCCTGATCTGTTGGTCATTATCCCTTGGTCTGTTTTGGGGCTGCTCCCTCCTAAAGTTTTGGTTTCGGTTTCTGATTGGAGGGTTTGGCTGGTTTTCCCTAACAGGAGCTTTTTCATTTATCTTTTCCCACATTTTAGCCATGGATTTGACTAAGTCATCTATTCTGGGATCTAGGGAAGGTGACGAAGTGGAGACCTCATCTCTATATGTGACCTTTCTTTCTGATCTAGTCCTAGCTCGTTTTTCAGCTAAGTTGGCATCTGCTTTTATAGCTATTTGTTGCATTTCCTCCAAGGTAGGGGGATCTTTGTCTCTCAGATGATATGTCATGTCCGGATCAAAATCCTCAGGAAATTTTTCCAAAGCTAAACCAAGTGGAGGTTTGAAATGAGGTGGGAGGGAGTTATATACACTGTTGAACCTAGTACAGTAAGCTTGGACACTTTCCCCATTTTCCCGTTTTAGATTGTTATATTCTGACAGGATTTGAATGGGTTTTCTTCGGATTTCCCACCTATTTCTGAAGATTTGATGCAGTTCGGGGATATTATGGATGCTGTTTGGAGCTAAACTTTTGAACCATGCTTTGGGTTCACCACCAAGACTTTGGGCAAATATTCTCATTCGGACAGTCTCGTCTTGTACCTCTAGGTATTCATAAGCATCAGTCATTCTACTTATATGCTGTTGAGGTGTGGTGGTGTCTTCTCCCGTAAAGTGTGGGATCTTGTCCTGATATTTGTTTGGGAGAGGAGCTAAAGGTGGTGGCAACACCAAAGATGCGTACCAGGCTGCCATGACTGGAGCTAATGGATGATGTACAAGATGAGGACTAGTAGGCTGAAATGAAGTGGTTTGAACAGGTGTAGTGGATGAACTTGGACTAGTGATCTGGTTTTGAGCAGATCTAGGATGATAGGAGCCAAATTGATAAAGAAGCTGGAAATCAGGAGGAGTGGCTGGTGAAGCTTCTCTAATAGGACTCTGTGGTGGGTTTAGGGGTTCAAGATCGTCGAAGTTTATCTTACTATATGATTTTCTTCGGGGAAGAGCTTGTGATGACTCTAGTTCCGAAGGTGAATCTAGAAGGATATTGCGAGTTTTAGGTACAGATCTTGTTCTACGGATGGATCTATCGGTAGCTAGATGATCAGTTTCGGAAGCTTGCCACAGAATCTTCTCTGGGTCATCTACTATGATAGGGGGATTTGGGTCTGGATGGGATCTGGTATTGATTCTTCGTGAAGCCAGATTTTAGATCCAGAGTTTAGAGAGAATGATATTGGTGAATGTTCTGGATGAGTGATTTCTCTAAAGTTATACTAAGGCGAAGGATGGTCAAAAATAGAAGGGATGGATTAGTGGAGTCGCCAGGTGGAAATGGATTGTTTTTGTGAAGATAGCTATGGTCCACCACCAGTAACTAATCTGAGAATGTTTTGGATTTTCTGAATATATGTGCAGCATATGGTTTGTTAAAGTATTCTAGACTTGTTTCAACACTTTGCTAGGGTGATGAGAACAAGAAGAGTTTACTCTAAAAAATGAGTCTAGGGACTGCTTGCTTGTTTATGGTACCTAAAGGACTAAAAAGTCTATAAGAGTTTGCTGGACTATTATGAACTCAGTGTCCCACCATTTCCCGCTATGTTAGTGAGTGATGGGAAAGGTTTATCGGATAGTAGCCTAGAGTTTTGAAAAGTAGTAAGGCTTACTAGAAGTTTAGTGGAGTCGCCAGGTGGATTGTCAGTTGTTTGAGATATACTTGTATGGTCCACCACCAGTAATGTCAAGAGCCAATCTAAGGGAGTGTTTTGGGGTTTTTTGAGTTTTATGTGCCTACAAGGTTTGGAAGAGTTTTCTATAACTGACTCATCATTTTGCTAAGATGGTGAAAGAGCTATTTTCTACTCCTCAAACAATCTCTAAGTTTACTAAGCTTGATTGAGACTTCGGGAGCTACTAAGTTGTACTTAGATTGCCACTAACTCGGAAGGTCCTACTGTGAGTGTCACTATGTTGGTGAGCAGTGGGATAAGTCAATCAGATAGTATTCTTAAAGGCTTTTAAAGATGAGGGAAACTAAGCTTTTAATCACTCAGTGTCCCACCGTGATCGCCATTATGTTAGAGTGGCGATGAGGTGGCTAAAGCGGATGGTATTCTAAATTTTAGTAAGGTAGTAAGGCCTACTGGAGGCTAGTGGAGTCGCCAGGTGGATTTTTAGTTGTTTTGAGGTATATTTGTATGGTCCACCACCAATACTATCAAAAACCAATCTAAAGGAGTTTTTTGGGGTTTTTCTGAGTTTTATGTAGTCCTGAGGTTTGGAAGAGTGTCCTACAGCTGAGTTTGCTTGTTTATGGTACCTAAAGGACCAAAGAGTCTTATAAAAGTTTGCTGGACTATTATGTACTCAATGTCTTACCATCTCCCGCTATGTTAGTGAGTGATGGGATAGGTCTATCGGATAGTAGCCTAGAGTTTGGTGAAATAGTAAGGCTTACTGGAAGTTAGTGGAGTCGCCAGGTGGAAAATCAGTTGTTTTGAGATATACTTGTATGGTCCACCACCGATGTGTCAAAAGCCAATCTAAAGGAGTGTTTTTGGGGTTTTTTGAGTTTTATGTGCCTACAAGGTTTGGAATAGTTTCCTATAACTGACTCATCATTTTGCTAAGATGGTGAAAGAGCTATTTTCTACTCTTCAAACAATCTCTAAGTTTACTACGCTTGATTGAGACTTCGGGAGTTACTAAGATATACTTAGATTTCCACTAACTCGGAAGGTCCTACTGTGAGTGTCACTATGTTAGTGAGCAGTGGGATAAGTCAATCAGATAGTATTCTTAAAGGCTTCTAAAGATGAGGGAAACTAAGCTTTTTAATCACTCAGAGTCCCACCGTGATCGCCATTATGTTAGTGAGCGGTGGGATAGGTCAATCAAACAGTATTCTCAAAGGTTTCTAAAGATGAGGGAAACTAAGCTTTTAATCGCTCAGAGTCCCACCGTGATCGCCATTATGTTAGTGAGCGGTGGGATAAGTCAATCAAACAGTATTCTTAAAAATTAGGGACTTATAGAGTTCTAAGGTGTCCTTAGATTGTCACTAACTCAAAGTCCCACCGTGATCGCCATTATGTTAGTGTGGCGATGAGGTGGCTAAATCGGATGGAATTCTAAAATCTTGCAAGGTAGTAAGGCCTACTGGAGGCTAGTGGAGTCGCCAGGTGGATTTTTAGTTGTTTTCGAGGTATATGTGTATGGTCCACTACCAATACTATCAAAAACCAATCTAAAGGAGTTTTTGTGGTTTTTTCTGAGTTTTTATGTGCAGCCTAGGATGTAAGAGTGTTATAAACCTGATTCATCACTTTGCTAAGATGGTGAAACAGAGAGTTTACACTAAATGATTTTAAAGGCTGATGGTCTGAGTTTAGGATTGAAGGACTAAAGAGTCTATAAGAGTTCGCTAGACTGTCATGTACTCAGTAAGTCCCACCGTGATCGCCATTATGTTAGGGAGCGGTGGGATAAGTCAACCAGCTAGTATTCTTAAAGATCTCTAAAGATGAGGGAAACTAAGTTTTTTAATCACTCAGAGTCCCACCGCGATCGCCATTATGTTAGTGAGCGGTGGGATAAGTTAGTCAGATAGTATTCTCAAAGGTCTCTAATGATTTAGGGAAACTAAGTTTGTTTAATACTCAGGGTCCCACCGTGATCGCCATTATGTTAGGGTCTCGTGCTTTGGCTAATTGGCAAGCCAAATGATAGTGTAACATCAAACCAAGCTTTGGAGCCCAAGGACCTAGCCTTCCTGGACTCGGAGAGGGCTCTCTCTATATGTGCAAAAGATGTCGGTGTGTTTACTTGCGATGTTACGATATTAGGCTAGTTATGAAGTATGTTTTTAGTTTTTTGGTTTTTTAAGTTTGTGAGGAATGAAGCGATCGAATACATAAAAGCTGGATAAAAATATGTAGATAAATTGGGCTATGGGGTCAAACGAGGTCAAGATAGTTATGAAGTGATGATGTAAGTACAACTGCAGGGCCGATTTGATTCACAATAGAAGGGATCTCCGGGCAAAATGGATTAAATGAACAATAAGTTGGTGAAAGACAAGGGATTCCAAGTGAAAACTAGTTAATAGCAGACATAAACATGTAATAGCAAGCCATTGATCATGCTAGGAATAACTATGAGCTAACTAAAACATTGAAATCAAACATTCCAGCCATACATAGAGGTATAGGACCCTCTAACTTCGGGAAATGGCTATCAGACTTTGGGGAAAACAAATAAGACAAACTAACAACTCATAAACTACGCTGGAACGCCTAAACATAGTCTCTAAGTCATTGGGCACTTTGACAAACAAGCTTTCATAGTTTTAGGCAAAGGGCTAGATCGGGACTAGGCCTCCTTGGTTCAACAAAATGATCAACAAATCAGTCAAAGAGAAAGTTTTATGGACAGAACTATGGGCAGCTGATAGGTAGGTAGGGAAAACCATACATCCTACTCAACATACATGGAACTGATGAATAAAACTTAGAAACAATACCTTAGGTTACTAAAGAGCAGCTAAGAATTCTTTAGCATAACTAAGGGAGAAGAAAACATCAAGCTATGAAGATTCAGGGATTTTGAGGTGCCTCCATGGGCATGTCTCAAAATCAATCTTTACTGATCTATAGCAGCAAGAAAAATGAATTATGAGTGAAAAGTAGAAGACAAAACACATTAAGAAGCACTATACCATTCTACCATGTCAAGGAATCCATCAACAAGCCTTCAACATTCCTCAAAAGCATCCAAGAGGCAGTCCAAAAATCATAACTCAAGTGTATTCTTCAAAGCTTATATGACCAATGCATTAATTCTTCTCTCAAGTTCAGCCTCTGATTTACAATGAGAACCATGGGATAAATAGGCTTGAGGGAGGAAAACCTCATGGAGCAACTAGCTATCCCATTGGTCAAGTCAAAATATCTAAACTTGTCCTTGAGGCTTTGCAAAGCCCAAGGCACAAAATATCCCATAAAATATCTAAAAAACTGCTAAAAACGGAAATTATATTGACTTTACATGATTTTCCCATGATAAAAATAGCTTAACGCACATTTGGGAAAAGCGGATTTTTGGAGTTCAAAAATTACAAAAATACTTCATATTTATGCCTGAAAAAGGTCCCCTGACTTGCTGGATGCAAATGGCAGCCTTCCCGATGTCGAAATGGGGCTCATGAGGGCTTGCTGGAAAGCTCTCTATGTCTACTTTCCGGCGCAACTGGAACCAACTCAATCCGAGGTCCGGAAGTCATCCAAAACTGTACCTGTGTGAAAAAACCCAGAAAATAGCAGACTGCTGATATGGCGGGCAGAATGTGCAAAATGAGGTTGTTTTTCGCCAATTTGAGGGGGCGAATGATCTTCAAATGCCCTGAAAATCGCTGGAGAGCTGCTCATGAAATTATGGAATCCATTGGTATCACCCTCCTCCCTTGACGACTCATCAAACTGAAATGGCGCATTTATGAGTTTTTGGCGAAAACCCCAAAAATGCCAAAAAAAAAAAAGTTTTCGAAACAGGCCCAAAATTGGCATGCATGACCCTCAAGGGTCCATAGAAACATGCTCCGAAGCTGAAGCCAAAATATCGAGGGCTGATGTGCTTTTTGCTTCTTTCTGTGCTAGGCGCCTCTCCTTCAACTTCTTCAATTTTTCTTGTGCTACCTTCAATTTTCGCCTGGCAAACTGATTTAGCTTCTGAAAGTGAAGAGTCCTTTTCCTCTGTAGCTCAAGATCCCTGTTTGCCTTCTCAAGCTTTGTTTCCAAATGCTAGTTAGCCCTCTCAAGCCATGCTTCCTTGTTTTCCTCAATTTCTTGCTCAAAGAGGGCAGTGAGAGGAAAGGCTTCGAATTGAGCTTGTTCTTCTGCTCTCTGTTTCTCCAAGGCTCTTCTAAGCCCGATGGTCCTAGGCCTCTTTTGCCTAGGCTGGTCCTCCTCCTCTTCATCATCAAATTCACCAATAAGCTCTTCAATTCTTACTTGCGCCTTTTCTGCCTCCTTTTTGTACTTGATGGCCCTTGCCTCATGAATGGCTGCATGATACTTCATTTGTTTGTTTTCAACCTCCAAGAAATGGTTGAAATTCCTTGCCCTTTGAAGATCTTCTTGTAACACCTCAATTTGCCCTTCTTTGTGAATGAGGAGGTTTTCAAGGATGCGTGCCTCATTATCACTGTCATCACTTGGGATAGGGATGACAGCTGATTTACCTCCATGCTTGGCACTTTCTCCAACTGCACTTTTGCCTTTGAAGGCCAATCTAGTGCTCTTTCTCCTTGGCAAGATAGAAGTTGTCTTTTTGGGCAATTTCCTCTTTTTAGGAACAGTTTTGGTCACTGTCAAGGAGGCAGCTTCAGCTTGCTGTCCTTCCTCAACATCCTGTCCAGCTTGTGGCTCAAAAGATGCTTCAATTGTTTGCTCAACCTGCTGCTCTTCAACCTCTGTCTGCTGTTGTTCCTCTTCCTGTACTTGCTGCTGTTCATCAACCTCTAGCTGCTGTCCCTCTTCCTGAATTTGATGCTGTTCATCAACCTCTAGCTGCTGTCCAATGATATCCAACTGCTGCTGTCCCTCAAAATCTGGCTGTTGCTGCTCATCATCCTCCCTTTCTCCCTGTGGCTCACTGCCCTCTCCTTCTCCTTGTTTACTTGGCTGCCCAGTGATCATCTTGAGTTTTTTAGGGGTAGGCCTACTAGATAAAGGCACTGGGCGATGGACAGGCTGAGTAGGAGACACATGAATAGGAGGGACAGTGGCGAAATCGGCATGGCTAATGAATGAATCCCATGAAACCCCTTTCTTCTCCAGCTGGTGTAAGAAGATGATTTTGATCAGGGAATGGTGAAAGAGAGAAGGGATTTGCTGAGGTGGAGTTTTCTTTTGGACAGTAGCTGCCATTTTCTCTATGCTTTTGGACAAAAAGTATGGAAGGTTTAATTGCCTGCTTCTAGTAAAATGCATCAACAAGCGAACATGATAGGCAAAAATTTGGCTAAACCTCCCTTCACAAGTGAAATATCTCATTATGGCCTTCATCAGTGGAGCATAACTGTCAAGAAGATAGGAGAAAGGGAAAATAGCAGTGATGGTTTCCCTATGTTCAAGCTTGATGAAAGGTTTATAATCCTCCAGATCAAGATGCGCTTGTTTAAACCACTTTTCACCATGATACGGGATCTTGGTAGCTTTGGATACATACCTTGGAGAGATTTTGAAGTCAAGACCTGCTAACTGGAAGTGTTTGTCCTTGAATCTCAAAGCGCACAAATGTGTAAGTGGCGAGAAACTCTTGACTTCTTCTATCCTCTGACAGAAATCAAGACATCCTACTTCATGAAAATTGAAAAGCATTGAGGGATGAGCATTGATTTCTTCTATGGAGATAGGTTCATATCTCTTATGTTGTCCGCCTTTGTGATCTCGTTTTGGAGGCATTCTGACTTGAAACAGGCTTTGGAAGAGGCACACTGCCTTCAATGTATGAAAAATGCTCTGCTGGATTGAAACTGGCCACTACACTGCTTGGATAGTTATGGGCCCTGTGATTTTGAATAAAATGCAACAATGTTTCTTGGAATAAGCTACCTCTGCACTTATTAACAACAGTCCTTCAAATCTGGATACACTTTAGCTATGCAAACTTCTCAATAGAAAACCATCAATAAAGATGAGACAATATGCTGTATAAATTTCCTGTATGTAGTATTAAGCAATCATTTCTCTTGGTGAGTCTGCTAGGGATCAACCAACACTGGTATTTGTGTTTTCAAAACAAAAATTCAATATAAAAAACCCTGCTTTTCAGGTCATTCACCTTGAAAAATACCTCTGTCAACAGATTCCTGTAGAGACCATACAGTGGAAAGAAAGGAGACTCTTTGGTTATGTGAAAAATTAGCCCACAGTGTTAAGGAAAACACCTTTCACTTGTGACTTTTGAGAAGTCAATCACCACTTTTATACCTCTGCCTTTGATGTCAAAATCCAACATTAACAACCTCTGTCTTTCACTATGCTGTTTACCTTTGAAAATCTCTGTCAACAAGTCTTCAACATGATACAATATGGTTTCTAGGAAAGGCAGACTCAAGTTGGATGTATAACCAATGCACAGTGGTTTTTAGGAAATATACTCTCTGCTTGTGAGTTTAAGAGATCAACATAACACCTACACCTCTGTTTTAATATCAATTTCAAACACTAACAACTCTGTTCTTCAGAAAAAAGGCCCCTTTCCTTTGTGAAGTTTTAAGAGAACAAAAACTGCTTTTGTACTTCTGCCTCCAGAGTTAAAAACACATCAATGAAATCTGCCCTTCAATGTAACATTTACCCTTAGAGCCTCTTTGTCAATCAGCTTTTCAACATGATAATGAGGTGAAGAAAGAGGGAAAACCTAGGTTAACAATACACAGTGCTTTATGAGGGACACTTTTTCTCGTGAAGTTTTAAGAAATCAAACAGCACTTGTATACCTCTGCCTTCAAAGTTTAGATTTGACCACCAACAAACCTTGCCCTCTAGAAAAATGGCCCTATCCACCCTTAGAAACTCTCTGTCAACAATTTACAGTAGCGAAATATAGTGAAATAGGGGGGGCAGTTTGCTACAAAGGTGTGCTTGTGAGATAGGCAACAGTCACTCTGTTCTTGAAACCTATGCTGTTAATAAATACAAGATTTGAAAACGACACAAATTGGTTCCCAACCATAAAAACCCCGTATTATCACAATGTAATTACCTCATCTCACTGTGTAGGAAATCTGCTTTTGTTTTTAGCAAAAATGGCAAGGTCCGGGGTTTTCAAACATTTTTGTCACTTATCAACACCTTGCAATCGATGGGAGTTCATAAAAATACCTCAAGTTTGATGGATGCTCGCTTGAAAGGATGAAAGAAACCCTGGATAGCTTGGAAAAGTCGCGCGGAAACCTCTGGAGAAAACCCGTCGCGCAGGAGATCTTGTCGGGTCGGCCTGTCGTGTGGTCGGGCGGCCTCCTACAGGCACGTCGCGCCGACGAATAAGGCCTTTGTAAAATGCTGCCCAGGCACGTCGCGCCTAAATCCAGGCACGTCGCGCGGCCCTAACCGGTGCAGAAAACTTCAATTTGCTTTGAAAAACGTTGTGATCCTTGGGAGCTGCGGAAGTTGGCTTTGAATTTCGTCAATGGCCTTCGTACTCCTCTATTTCATTCTTTTGACACTCCTTCAACGGCTACATTCATTGTTTCTTTAAAAAACAAAATAAAGACCCCATGGCTATCTTTGAACACAGTGAAGTTTTTCGTTCAAACAGTGGCATTTCTTTGCTTTGAGAGTTAAAGTCTTTATTTGCGCTCTTAGTTTCTTTATCACTTCAAATAATTAAACTTTGCCGGTCCTATTTGGATTTGATGAGACCTCTACCCTTCTTAAATGATACAAAACTGTGTTTGCATCAAGTTGCTTTTTAAACAGTGATAGTTCATCGAATTTGTTTTGCCTATTCACGAAGTCACATACCTGTTCTCATAAGAGAGACATTTCAGAACCTCGACTCTGTCCCTCTTTTTGACACTTTAGGTGACAATGTTAACAAAAGAAAAGGTCATTCAAAATCTGTCAAAGGCATTTGAAAGCTGCTTTATCACTTAACAGGGGATTGCCTGTGTCACTCCAACTTGTTAATAATTTCTGCTATCAGGTGACTCATAAGCCTTTCTCCTTGGACTGTAAGTGCCTTTCTACTAGCTGTTTCTTTTTATAACATAATTCTCTGCTTTACAACTCACTGTGTCACATCCCTGCCACTGTTTATTTAATACTGTATCTTTGTGCTAAGTCTGCCCTCTGGAATGATGACAATTGTGTTTGTTTTTAAAACATATAAACAGTGGTGACTCATCACAACCAACTTCCTCTGCTTATTCATAAGATTGAATACCACTTGCCTCCTCCATCTGAAAAGACAAGCTTGTGCAATATGAAAATAGGACTCTTTGATACATAGTCATTATTTTTCTCTGGTCATTGTGTTACCTCTTTTTGCCCAAAGAACCATTTCATAACTGAACTATGTTCACTGTTTTCCTCTCTTGGTGATTTTTAGCAAGGAAGGGCTATTCATAATGCACCAAAACATTTGAAAGCTGTAAACACCATTTCTTGAAAGGCGCTTCCTTGGCCCTTTGGTATATGACATTGTTTTGTTGCTTGACCTTTCCTCAAGGAGACAGTTTTCTTTTGGTATCAGTGGCACACATATATTCAATATTGTCTCTTTCTTACTGTAGGTATAGCCTGACAGATAGTTCTTTGAAATAGGAGTACCAATACCTTTACATTATCAGCACTGTCTTTCATCTGTGTAGTGACCTTGTTTCAGTCTTTGGTATCCTTCCACTGCTTTCTTGTATCAATCAGTTTCAGCACCCTGCAGTAGCTTTGGCCCTCTACTCATGCATGGAGGAGGCTCTTCATCAGATAAGGTGTCCGGAGACTTTTTGACCACTATGTTCGACACAGCCTTTCTCTGAATGTGGTGGTAAGTAAACCTCTTGAAAAACACCAATCTTAGCATCTTTACTTGCAAGCATCACTGTGTTTTAGAAGAAAACCCTAGCCACAGTGACACTGTTCTAAGGGTGACTGAGAAATTTATCATTTGGATTGTTTATCTCATGACCTGGTACTTGACAAAAACTCTTTGTGACTATGAAGGTCAGTGCATTTGAAAAAGCTAAGGGCTTTCTTTCTGCCTGTGTAATGGCATTGGTTAACAGCCTCTATTCCATTTGATCTTGAACAAAACAGGCCTCTTATGATTTGGATGTTTACTGATGACAGGTCCTTCTAAAGTTCAACAATCCATATGGTTTGCAAGTTTGAAATAGGCTCACTGAGTGGCTCGCTCGCGAGAGCTTATCTGTATTTCCACTATATTCTGTTTATGGTCATCAATTACATTTAGCAGAAACACGAATATTGTTTCTGTTCCATTTCGATGAAGCAAACACAGACTTTTGTATACAGTCAACAACGGCATAGCCCTCTGTATGTGAAGGAGCGCCCCTAACCCACTACGCGCTTCTAGAAGAGGTTGTAGGCCTTCGACAATTTACTGTTTAAGACGGGTGGCGACCCTTTCTTCTTTATTACGATTTTCATGTAGGAAAGAACATAAGATGCGATGGTGACTTTTTTTTTTTTTTGTTTTCAAGCTTCATCTCGGACTCACAATACATTTACGGCATTCCTCTGGTATGAATCAGCGATTCCTCACGAGATAGAATTACTGTTTTCTTATTTGTAAAGAAACACGCAAAACACTGTGAAAAACCTAATAGTCAGCTTGAGATTGGGCTTTATGCAGTGCTGAGACCTAAGGAATATGAGTGGCGCGACTTAAGGCTGTTTGTCAATTTCATTTGCAAATTAAGGGATTAGTCATGGTAGGTCTGCTGCAGATGGAGGCTTTTTGGCTTTTTGATGATTGCCAAAGGTGAAATGTCCTAAAACGCCACTTCCTAACATAGGGGAGACTTTTGAAAGGATGTGGATTTTCGCTTTTAACGATGGGCGGTCGATAAGTAGGCGATAGGATTGTGATATGAGGTTTGATATTTGCCCGGTGGAGCCGGGACGGTGAAAGAAAAAAGATTTTAGGAGGGTTTACGGATGACATGTAAACGTAAGGAAATCGGTTTCTAGAAAACTCAGGCGAAAGATATAGTCATCACATGCAAAAATGCGATGCCTAAGATGTGTTAGGGTCTCGTGATTTGGCCGATTGGCTAGCCAAATGACGATGTAACATCAAACCAAACTTTGGAGCCCAAGGACCTAGCCTTCCTGGACTCAGAGAGGGCTCTCTCTATATATGTAAAAGATGTCGGTGTGTTTACTTGCGGTGTTTTGATATTAGGCTAGTTATGAAGTATGTTTTTAGTTTTTTGGTTTTTTAAGTTTGTGAGGAATGAAACTGATCAAATACATAAACTGGATAACAAGATGTAGATAAATTGGGCTATGGGGTCAAACAGGTCAAGGAAGCTTATGAGGTGATGATGTAAAGCTGCCGTAGGGCCGATTTGATTCACAATAGAAGGGATCTCCGGGAAAAATGGATTAAATGAACAATAAGTTGGTGAAAGACAAAGGATTTCAAGTGCAAACTAGTTAATAGCAGACATAAACATGTAATAGCAAGCCATTGATCATGCTAGGAATAACTATAAGCTAATCAATACATAGAAATCAGACATTCCAGCCATACATAGAGGTATAAGACCCTCTAACTTCGGGAAAAGGCTATCAGACTTTGGGGAAAACACATGAGACAAACTAACAACTCATAAACTATGCCGGAACGCCTAAACATAGTCTCTAAGTCATTGGGCACTTGGACAAATAATTTTTCATAGTTTTAGGCAAAGGGCTAGATCGGGACTAGGCCTCCTTGGTTCAACAAGATGATCAACAAATCAGTCAAAGAGAAAGTTTTATGGACAGAACTATGGGCAGATGATAGGTAGGTAGGGCAAACCATACATCCTACTCAACATACATAGAACTTATGAATAAAACTTAGCAACAATACCTTAAGTTACTAAAGAGCAGCTAAGAATTCTTTAGCATAACTAAGGAAGAAGAAAACATCAAGCTATGAAGATTCAGGGATTTCGAGGTGCCTCCATGGGCATATCTCAAAATCAATCTCTACTGATCTATAGCAGCAAGAAATATGTATTATGAATGAAAACTAGAAGACAAAAACATATCAAGAAGCACTATACCATTCTACCATGTCATGGAATCCATCAACAATCCTTCATCATTCCTCAAAAGCATCCAAGAGGCAGTCCAAAAATCATAACTCAAGTGTATTCTTCAAAGCTCATATGACCAATGCATTAATTCTTCTCTCAAGTTCAGCCTCTGATTTACAATGAGAACCATGGGATAAATAGGCTTGAGGAAGGAAAACCTCATGGAGCAACTAGCTATCCCATTGGCCAAGTCAAAATATCTAAACTTGTCCTTGAGGCTTTGCAAAGCCCAAGGCACAAAATATCCCATAAAATATCTAAAAAACTGCTAAAAACGGAAATTATATTGACTTTGCATGATTTCCCCATGATAAAAATAGCTTAACGCACATTTGGGAAAAGCAGATTTTTGGAGTTCAAAAATTACAAAAATACTTCATATTTATGCCTGAAAAAGGTCCCCTGACTTGCTAGATGCAAATGGAAGCCTTCCCGATGTCGAAATGAGGCTCATGATGGCTCGTTGGAAATCTCTCTGTGTCTTCTTTCCGGCGCAAGTGGAATCATCTCAATCTGATCTCTGAAACTCCCTCAAAACTGTACCTATGCGCAAAAACCCAGAAAATAGCAGGCTGCTGATATGGCGGGCAGAATGTGCAAAATGAGGCTGTTTTTCGCCAATTTGAGGGGGCGAATGATCTTCAAATGCCCTGAAAATCGCTGGAGAGCTGCTCATGGAATTATGGCATCCATCGGTATCATCCTCATCTCTTGACGACTCATCAAACTGAAAAGGCGCATTTATGAGTTTTTGGCCAAAAACCCAAAAAATGCCAAAAAACAAAAAGTTTCCGAAACAAGCCCAAAATTGGCATGCATGACCCTTAAGGGTCCATAGAAACATGCTCCGAAGCTGAAGCCAAAATATCGAGGGCTGATATGCTTTTTGCTTCTTTCCGTGCTAGGCGCCTCTCCTTCAACTTCTTCAATTTTTCTTGTGCTACCTTCAATTTTCGCCTGGCAAACTGATTTAGCTTCTGAAAGTGAAGAGTCCTTTTCCTCTGTAGCTCAAGATCCCTGTTTTCCTTCTCAAGCTTTTTTTCCAAATGCTGGTTAGCCCTCTCAAGCCATGCTTCCTTGTTTTCCTCAATTTCTTGCTCAAAGAGGGCAGTGAGAGGAAAGGCTTCGAATTGAGCTTGTTCTTCTGCTCTCTATTTCTCCAAGGCTCTTCTAAGCCCGATGGTCCTAGGCCTCTTTTGCCTAGGCTGGTCCTCCTCCTCTTCATCATATAATTCGCCAATAAGCTCTTCAATTCTTACTTGCGCCTTTTCTGCCTCCTTTTTGTACTTGATGGCCCTTGCCTCATGAATGGCTGCATGATACTTCATTTGTTTGTTTTCAACCTCCAAGAAATGGTTGAAATTCCTCGCCCTTTGAAGATCTTCTTGTAACACCTCAATTTTCCCTTCTTTGTGAATGAGGAGGTTTTCAAGGATGCGTGCCTCATTGTCACTGTCATCGCTTGGGATAGGGATGACACCTGAATTACCTCCATGCTTGGCACTTCCTCCAACTGCACCTTTGCCTTTGAAGGCCAATCTAGCGCTCTTTCTCCTTGGCAAGCTAGAAGTTGTCTTTTTGGGCAATTTCTTCTTCTTAGGAATAGTTTTGCTCACTGTCAAGGAGGCAGCTTCAGCTTGCTGTCCTTCCTCAACATCCTATCCAGCTTGTGGCTCAAAAGATGCTTCAATTGTTTTCTCAACCTGCTGCTCTTCAATCTCTATCTGCTGCTGTCCCTCTTCCTGAATTTGATGCTGTTCATCAACCTCTAGCTGCTGTCCAATGATATCTAACTGCTGCTGTCCCTCAAAATCTGGCTGCTGCTTCTCATCATCCTGCTTTTCTCTCTGTGGCTCACTGCCCTCTCCTTCTCCCTGTTTTCTTGGCTTCCCAGTGGTCATCTTGAGTTTTTAGGGGTAGGCCTACTAGATAAAGGCACTGGGCGATGGACAGGCTGAGTAGGAGACACATGAATAGGAGGGACAGTGGCGAAATCGGCATGGCTAATGAATGAATCCCATGAAACTCCTTTCTTCTCCAGCTGATGTAAGAAAATGATTTTGATCAAGGAATGGTGAAAGAGAGAAGGGATTTGCTGAGGTGGAGCTTTCTTTTGGACAGTAGCTGCCATTTTCTCTATGCTTTTGGACAAAAAGTATGGAAGGTTTAATTGCCTGCTTCTAGTAAAATGCATCAACAAGCGAACATGATAGGAAAAAATTTGGCTAAACCTCCCTTCACAAGTGAAATATCTCATTATGGCTTTCATCAGCGGAGCATAACTGTCAAGAAGATAGGAGAAAGGAAAAATAGCAGTGATGGTCTCCCTATGTTCCGGCTTGATGAAAGGTTTATAATCCTCCAAATCAAGATGCGCTTGTTTAAACCACTTTTCACCATGATACGGGATCTTGGTAGCTTTGGATACATACCTTGGAGAGATTTTGATGTCAAGACCTGCTAACTGGAAGTGTTTGTCCTTGAATCTCAAAACGCACAAATGTGTAAGTGGCGAGAAACTCTTGACTTCCTCTATCCTCTGACAGAAATCAAGACAACCTACTTCATGGAAATTGAAAAGTACTGAGGGATGAGCATTGATTTCTTCTATGGAGATAGGCTCATATCTCTTATGTTGTCCGCCTTTGTGATCTCGTTTTGGAGGCATTCTGACTTGAAACAGGCTTTGGGAGAGGCACACAGCCTTCAATGTATGAAAAATGCTCTGCTGGATTGAAACTGGCCACTACACTGCTTGGATAGTTATGGACCCTGTGATTTTGAATAAAATGCAACAATGTTTCTTGGAATAAGCTACCTCTGCACTTATTAACAACAGTCCTTCAAATCTGGATACACTTAAGCTATGCAAACTTCTCAATAGAAAACCATCAATAAAGATGAGACAATATGTTGTATAAATTTCCTGTATGTAGTATTAAGCAATCATTTCTCTTGGTGAGCCTGCTAGGGATCAACCAACACTGGTATTTGTGTTTTCAAAACAAAACTTCAATCTAAAAAACCCTGCTTTTCAGGTCATTCACCTTGAAAAATACCTCTGTCAACAGATTCCTGTAGAGACCATACAGTGGAAAGAAAGGATACCCTTTGGTTATGTGAAAAATTAGCCCACAGTGTTAAGGAAAACACCTTTCACTTGTGACTTTTGAGAATTCAATCACCACCTTTATACCTCTGCCTTTGATGTCAAAATCCAACATTAACAACCTCTGTCTTTCACTATGCTGTTTACCTTTGAAAATCTCTGTCAACAAGTCTTCAACATGATACAATATGGTTTCTAGGAAAGGCAGACTCAAGTTGGATGTATAACCAATGCACAGTGGTTTTTAGGAAATATACTCTCTGCTTGTGAGTTTAAGAGATCAACATAACACCTACACCTCTGTTTTAATATCAAATGCAAACACTAACAACTCTGTTCTTCAGAAAAAAGGCCCCTTTCCTTTGTGAAGTTTTAAGAGAACAAAAACTGCTTTTGTACTTCTACCTCCAGAGTTAAAAACACATCAATGAAATCTGCCCTTCAATGTAACATTTACCCTTAGAGCCTCTTTGTCAATCAGCTTTTCAACATGATAATGAGGTGAAGAAAGAGGGCAAACCTAGGTTAACAATACACAGTGCTTTATGAGGGACACTTTTTCTCGTGAAGTTTTAAGAAATCAAACAGCACTTGTATACCTTTGCCTTCAAAGTTTAGATTTGACCACCAACAAACCTTGCCCTCTAGAAAAATGGCCCTATCCACCCTTAGAAACTCTCTGTCAACAATTTACAGTAGCGAAATATAGTGAAATAGGGGGGGCAGTTTGCTACAAAGGTGTGCTTGTGAGATAGGCAACAGTCACTCTGTTCTTGAAACCTATGCTGTTAATAAATACAAGATTTGAAAACGACACAAATTGGTTCCCAACCATAAAAACCCCGTATTATCACAATGTAATTACCTCATCTCACTGTGTAGGAAATCTGCTTTTGTTTTTAGCAAAAATGGCAAGGTCCGGGGTTTTCAAACATTTTTGTCACTTATCAACACCTTGCAATCGATGGGAGTTCATAAAAATACCTCAAGTTTGATGGATGCTCGCTTGAAAGGATGAAAGAAACCCTGGATAGCTTGGAAAAGTCGCGCGGAAACCTCTGGAGAAAACCCGTCGCGCAGGAGATCTTGTCGGGTCGGCCTGTCGTGTGGTCGGGCGGCCTCCTACAGGCACGTCGCGCCGACGAATAAGGCCTTTGTAAAATGCTGCCCAGGCACTTCGCGCCTAAATCCAGGCACGTCGCGCGGCCCTAACCGGTGCAGAAAACTTCAATTTGCTTTGAAAAACGTTGTGATCCTTGGGAGCTGCGGAAGTTGGCTTTGAATTTCGTCAATGGCCTTCGTACTCCTCTATTTCATTCTTTTGACACTCCTTCAACGGCTACATTCATTGTTTCTTTAAAAAACAAAATAAAGACCCCATGGCTATCTTTGAACACAGTGAAGTTTTTCGTTCAAACAGTGGCATTTCTTTGCTTTGAGAGTTAAAGTCTTTATTTGCGCTCTTAGTTTCTTTATCACTTCAAATAATTAAACTTTGCCGGTCCTATTTGGATTTGATGAGACCTCTGCCCTTCTTAAATGATACAAAACTGTGTTTGCATCAAGTTGCTTTTTAAACAGTGATAGTTCATCGAATTTGTTTTGCCTATTCACGAAGTCACATACCTGTTCTCATAAGAGAGACATTTCAGAACCTTGACTCTGTCCCTCTTTTTGACACTTTAGGTGACAATGTTAACAAAAGAAAAGGTCATTCAAAATCTGTCAAAGGCATTTGAAAGCTGCTTTATCACTTAACAGGGGATTGCCTGTGTCACTCCAACTTGTTAATAATTTCTGCTATCAGGTGACTTATAAGCCTTTCTCCTTGGACTGTAAGTGCCTTTCTACTAGCTGTTTCTTTTTATAACATAATTCTCAGCTTTACAACTCACTGTGTCACATCCCTGCCACTGTTATTTAATACTGTATCTTTGTGCTAAGTCTGCCCTCTGGAATGATGACAATTGTGTTTGTTTTTAAAACATATAAACAGTGGTGACTCATCACAACCAACTTCCTCTGCTTATTCATAAGATTGAATACCACTTGCCTCCTCCATCTGAAAAGACAAGCTTGTGCAATATGAAAACAGGACTCTTTGATACATAGTCATTATTTTGCTCTGGTCATTGTGTTACCTCTTTTTGCCCAAAGAACCATTTCATAACTGAACTATGTTCACTGTTTTCCTCTCTTGATGATTTTTAGCAAGGAAGGGCTATTCATAATGCACCAAAACATTTGAAAGCTGTAAACACCATTTCTTGAAAGGCGCTTCCTTGGCCCTTTGGTATATGACATTGTTTTGTTGCTTGACCTTTCCTCAAGGAGACAGTTTTCTTTTGGTATCAGTGGCACACATATATTCAATATTGTCTCTTTCCTACTATAGGTATAGCCTGACAGATAGTTCTTTGAAATAGGAGTACCAATACCTTTACATTATCAGCACTGTCTTTCATCTGTGTAGTGACCTTGTTTCAGTCTTTGGTATCCTTCCACTGCTTTCTTGTATCAATCAGTTTCAGCACCCTGCAGTAGCTTTGGCCCTCTACTCATGCATGGAGGAGGCTCTTCATCAGATAAGGTGTCCGGAGACTTTTTGACCACTATGTTTGACACAGCCTTTCTCTGAATGTGGTGGTAAGTAAACTTCTTGAAAAACACCAATCTTAGCATCTTTTCTTGCAAGCATCACTGTGTTTTTAGAAGAAAAACCCTAGCCACAGTGACACTGTTCTAAGGGTGACTGAGAAATTTATCATTTGGATTGTTTATCTCATGACCTGTTACTTGACAAAAACTCTTTGTGACTATGAAAGTCAGTGCATTTGAAAAAGCTAAGGGCTTTCTTTCTGCCTGTGTAATGGCATTGGTTAACAGCCTCTATTCCATTTGATCTTGAACAAAACAGGCTTCTTATGATTTGGATGTTTACTGATGACAGGTCCTTCTAAAGTTCAACAATCCATATGGTTTGCAAGTTTGAAATGAGCTCCTTTATCAGGCCAAACTCCCCTTTCCTTTGAGCTTATCATATTTCCACTATATTCCTGTTATGGTCATCAATTACATTCATGAAACCTGAAGATATTGTTTCATTGTTTCAGTAAAGGCAAACCTGGACTTTTGCAACCTTCTGAGTCAACACTGGCCTGCGCCCTCTGCTTATGTATGAAGGAGGTGCCCTAACCCTCTGCTTGTAATTGAAGGAGGTTGTGGGCCTTGACAATTTACCATTTTGCTGAGACAGTGGCGACCCTTTCTTACTGTGATTTTCATGCTGGAAAGAGCTGTAAGGTCCTGATGAGTGACTTTTGTTTTGCAGCTTCATCTCAGGCTCATAATACATTTAGAAGCAGCTGTTCCTCTAAGTGTAGATCAAGCAATTCCTCCTGAGATGAAGTTATATTTCCTGCTTTTGTAGAAACCATAGAACACTGTGAAAAACCTACTAGTCAGCTTGAGATTGGGCTTTATGTAGTGCTGAGACCTAAGGAATATGAGTGGCGCGACTTAAGGCTGTTTGTCAATTTCATTTGCAAATTAAGGGATCAGTCATGGTAGGTCTGCTGCAGATGGAGGCTTTTTGGCTTTTTGATGATTGCCAAAGGTGAAATGTCCTAAAACGCCACTTCCTAACATAGGGGAGACTTTTGAAACAGATGTGGATTTTCCTTTTAAAGCTGATGGGCAGGTCAATAAGGCTGAAGCTAGATAGGATTGTGATATGAGGTTTTGATTTCGACATGGGCGAACTTGAAAAGGTAGAAGGGTGAAAAACGTTTTAGGAGGGTTTTCTGGATGACATATTGACATAAGGAAATCAGTTTCTAGAAAAATCAGCTGTAGATATAGTCATCACTAACATGTAAAAAATACTGATGGCTAACAGTGGCTCCATTTGGGGAGGGCAGCTCCTCGTCAGGAGGTGTCCAGAATTCAGATCTTTGGCTTATGAAGACCAGTGCCTTATCCATTGGCGCAAATTTACCCTTCTTTTGATGTTATTTCTGAAAAGTGACAGCATGGTTAACATCAATGATACTTCTACCTACCCCACTATCTTTCCTAACATTTTTTCTTCTCTTTGGCGCATTTGAACTAGCAGCCTTTTGACAATGTATATTTTTTCTTTTTGCAAAATGAAACTATCTATTTCTACTCTTATATCTGCCGGGAGTTCAGATTAAGCTGATGAACTCCTTCATTTCTCTACCTAAAACTAGATCGACTGTCAAGATTAAGCAGTTTGACAGGATTTCATTCTCTAATCTACAACATGAAATTTAAAAATGACCAAATCAGGATTAGGCAGTCTGATTTGTCATGCATTTGCGGCATAAAAGACAAGTCGCACACAAATGTTATTCTGCAATAAAAGGAAACTAGAGAAGCGGGGCTAAGATGTACAATGTGTTTTTCATCCCTCGCTTCTCTCTTTGGTTCTGTTTTAAGCATGTGGAACCAGAATCTCTCCCTAATCTAAGCTCTGTGATAAGTCAATCTTACACAATGTTGACTATCTTGGCGCTCACTAAATTATCAGCAAATAAATTTAAACATGCTCAGCTATGATTAGGCTAGATAGCTGAACAAGACATTGGAGCACTAGTAGCGGCATTTAGACTTGCTCGCTTTCCGAAAGACTATTTTTTGGAACATGGGGCCTTGGTTCTATCTTCACTTGCCCTCTTTTCTGCTTTTTACTGTTTTTGACTTTCCTATCTTTTACTGTTTTTGACTTTTCTATTTTTTCAATATTTCAAACAATGATATGTACAATGACTGAAAGTGTTTCAAACTCAAAAATCTTGGAAATGACGGAATTTCAGCATCTTATCCTCGTAAGGATCTCCTCTCACCCTTGGCCCACTTAACTCCTGAAAAGAAAAATTTGGGAAATTTTCTCTCTCTAACATGACATAGGGATTCATGCAAGAATCTCTAAACAACCCAGTATCCTCCCTCTGTACCTCTCTGAATATCTGATTTCCACTCCTTTCCTTACTGTATGCTTTCTTCAGGTAATGTATGTACTCTTGATAATTCTTGAAATAGATAGTGACATCATCAAGGTATGCAACAACACAGAAATTTAACACTGGGAACATGGCCTTTATGAACAGATTTATGATATTGGGTGGTTTAGCAATTTTGAACTTGAAATCAGGTTTACCTCCTGCAAACTGGAAGAAATCTTTAGTTTGTCTACTTTGCAAAGGAATCTGATGTTTACGATCTGAAAGATGATCTTGCAAGAAAACATGATTAGAAACATTTTCAATTGGTGAATCATGATCTTGAGTAGAAAAAACCTGATTTTTGTTATATGGAGATGCAGTATTATTTCTAAAATCAAAGCAAATTCTATGGCCACTAGTTTTCTCCTTGATTATTTCAGTTTGTCTCAGTTTGCTGTGTTTGCTTTTGTTAAAGTTGTTCTTTGAGGAAAAGGTAGTGGTACAATGTTTTCCCTTGTTTTTTCTGTAGAAATTAGTACTTTGCATGAAATTCCTGTTTTTGGCATTTCTGAGTTCCTCATGAAAAGACAAAATATGAGCCAATTTCAGTAGTTCAGGTATGCTGGGATTATAACTGTCATCCTTGCTCATAAGAAGTTCATCTGGCACTTTCTCAAGATGTTGAGCTACTGAGGTTATGGTCAAAGTTTCATTTGCAGTAGGAGGGTCACATGATGGTAAATCTTTGAGGTATGGTAGAAACATCAAACTCCCTTTCTCCCGGGTTCCAAATAGGTTTATGATGTGAAGGTCTTCTAAAGCTTTTACCCGGAAGAAATTTCCACAAGTTACTGCGGGTGTTTGATTAAAGCTAGAGCAATTTGCTTGATAGTACATGAGAGTTTGTGCTTCTTGCTCTAACCCCACTTTGGAGAGGGGAAACTTACTTTCCTCAAGACATAGTTGTTCATGATCATGGTAGTTTTGAGTGTCCAGCTCATCATAAGGTACCAAGGACAACTGATGTGGTGGATCTAAGTCTATATCAGCTTCTTCTGACTCTTCCTCCAAGTTTACATCAATATGCATAATGAAAGAGTTTAAGTCGGAGCGCAAAGAACACATTGGAATGTTATCGGGCCTATCTTGGCTGCTAATCATGTATTTCATGTGTGATTCGCGGTAGAGTATCCTGTTCTGACCAAACACAGGAATGGTGGCATATGACATATCCAATTGAATATTCCCTTGGAGTTTGGCTCCCCAAGATCTAGATAGAAGCATCCCATACTTGGGAGGAATGTCTGCCACTACTATATCCATGATTAGATGTTTCGCGGGTATTTGGGCCAGACTAAAGTAAAGGTCTTTGATCAAACCTAGGCATTGGACTCTGCTTGAATCAAATGAGTATAAGTCTTTGTATGGTCTTGTGATTTCCAAGCCTAATCTTTCCATAACTACCTTCGGCATAAGATTATGCGAGGCGCCGGAGTCCAGCATGGCATTGTGGAGGATTTGGTCGTGAATGTTTAGGCTAATGTAAAATGGAAGAGTAGCTCCCTCTTGGAATTTTCCCTCTATCTTTGGACCAAACAATACTTCAGGAATTTCATCAGTGAGATTAACAGTGTTTGCATCATTCCCTAGATTTAGGACCTTTAGTACTTGGGATTTATAAGAGTTTTGGGAAATGAGTTCAGTAAGAGGCATGGTGATTTTGATCTTAGCGATTTCGCCTTCAAAGCTAAAAGGCACTTGAAGTTTAGATATGTTTGTTTCAGCTTTTTCAGCTAAGACTTTGTCTATGTTCTGAGTTTGTTGACCTTGTTTAGGGGTTTTGCTTGCCATAGTTGTTTTGGTGACCTTGGTAGAAGTATCAGGAGTATATGAGAGAGGACTAGTTTGGGTAACTTTAGCTTGGCTTTGATCAGTCTTTTCAACCTTGATTTTGTCACTGCTTGATGCTTTTTTGAGGATGGTATCTGGAGCTTTAGCAGTATCAGAGTTACCTTTCTTGACATTATCTTGGTTTCTTTTGCTTCTAAGGTCATATTTCCTGTGGGCTTCTTCAATAGCATTTTGAAACTCTATGGCAGGGTCATCAATATCTTCATAATTGGTCTCATCTTGATTATGCGAAAAGAAGGCTTGTTCTTCTTCGGTGAGGTACACCTCACCTTCATTGTCAGACCCTATGAGGTTTAAATGATGTTCATCAAGAGGTTCTGAGTCCCTATCATCTTCTTCTACATAGTTTTCATTGAATGGTGGCCTGATTTGTTGGTCATTATCCCTTGGTCTGTTTTGGGGCTGTTCCCTCCTAAAGTTTTGGTTTCGGTTTCTGATTGGAGGGTTTGGCTGGTTGTCCCTAACAGGAGCTTTCTCATTGATCTTTTCCCACATTTTAGCCATGGATTTGACTAAGTCATCTATTCTGGGATCTAGGGAAGGTGACGAAGTGGAGACCTCATCTCTATATGTGACCTTTCTCTCTGATCTAGTTCTAGCTCTTTTTTCAGCTAAGTTGGCATCTGCTTTTATAGCTATTTGTTGCATTTCCTCCAAGGTAGGGGGATCTTTGTCTCTCAGATGATATGTCATGTCCGGATCAAAACCCTCAGGAAATTTTGCCAAAGCTAAACCAAGTGGAGGTTTGAAATGAGGTGGAAGGGAGTTATATACACTGTTGAACCTAGTACAGTAAGCTTGGACACTTTCCCCATTTTCCCGTTTTAGATTGTTATATTCTGACAGGATTTGAATGGGGTTTCTTCGGATTTCCCACCTATTTCTGAAAACTTGATGTAGGTCGGGGATATTATGGATGCTTTTTGGAGCTAAGCTTTTGAACCATGCTTTGGGTTCACCCCCCAGACTTTGGGCAAATATTCTCATTCTGACAGTCTCGTCTTGTACCTCTAGGTATTCATAAGCATCAGTCATTCTACTTATATGCTGTTGAGGTGTGGTGGTGTCTTCTCCAGTAAAGTGTGGGATTTTGTCCTGATATTTGTTTGGGAGAGGAGCTAATGGTGGTGGCAACACCAAAGGTGCGTACCAGGCTGCCATGACTGGAGCTAATGGATGATGTACAAGATGAGGACTAGTAGGCTGAAATGAAGTGGTTTGAACAGTGGTGGTTTGACCAGGTGTAGCGGATGAACTTGGACTAGTGATGTGGTTTTGAGCAGATCTGGGATGATAGGAGCCAAATTGATAAAGAAGCTGGAAATCAGGAGGAGTGGTGGGTGAAGCTTCTCTAATAGGACTCTGTGGTGGGTTTAGGGGTTCAAGATCGTTGAAGTTTATCTTACTATATGATTTACTTCGGGGAAAAGCTTGTGATGACTCTAGTTCCGAAGGTGAATCTAGAAGGATATTGCGAGTTTTAGGTACAGATCTTGTTCTACGGATGGATCTATCAGTAGCTAGATGATCAGTTTCAGAAGCTTGCCACAGAATATTTTCTGGGTCATCTACTATGATAGGGGGATTTGGGTCTGGGTGGGATCTGGTATTGATTCTTCGTGAAGCCAGATTTTAGATCCAGAGCTTAGAGAGAATGATATTGGTGAATGTTCTGGATGAGTGATTTCTCTAAAGTTATACTAAGGCGAAGGATGGTCAAAAATAGAAGGGATGGATTAGTGGAGTCGCCAGGTGGAAATGGATTGTTTTTGTGAAGATAGCTATGGTCCACCACCAAGACTAATCTGAGAATGTTTTGGATTTTCTGAATTTATGTGCAGCCTATGGTTTGTTAAAGTATCCTAGACTTGTTTCAACACTTTTCTAGGGTGATGAGAACAAAAAGAGTTTACTCTAAAAAATGAGTCTATGGACTGCTTGCTTGTTTATGGTACCTAAAGGACCAAAAAGTCTATAAGAGTTTGCTGGACTATTATGTACTCAATGTCTTACCATCTCCCGCTATGTTAGTGAGTGATGGGATAGGTCTATCGGATAGTAGCCTAGAGTTTGGTGAAATAGTAAGGCTTACTAGAAGTTAGTGGAGTCGCCAGGTGGAAAATCAGTTGTTTGAGATATATTTGTATGGTCCACCACCAGTAATGTCAAAAGCCAATCTAAAGGAGTGTTTTTGGGGTTTTTTGAGTTTTATGTGCCTACAAGGTTTGGAAGAGTTTCCTATAACTGACTCATCATTTTGCTAAGATGGTGAAAGAGCTATTTTCTACTCTTCAAACAATCTCTAAGTTTACTAAGCTTGATTGAGACTTCAGGAGTTACTAAGTTGTACTTAGATTGCCACTAACTCGGAAGGTCCTACTGTGAGTGTCACTATGTTAGTGAGCAGTGGGATAAGTCAATCAGATAGTATTCTCAAAGGTTTCTAAAGATGAGGGAAACTAAGCTTTTAATCACTCAGGGTCCCACCGTGATCGCCATTATGTTAGTGAGCGGTGGGATAAGTCAATCAAATAGTATTCTTAAAAATAAGGGACTTATAGAGTTCTAAGGTGTCCTTAGATTGTCACTAACTCAAAGTCCCACCGTGATCGCCATTATGTTAGAGAGCGGTGGGATAAGTCAATCAAACAGTATTCTTAAAAATAAGGGACTTCTAGAGTTCTAAGGTGTCCTTAGATTGTCACTAACTCAAAGTCCCACCGTGATCGCCATTATGTTAGTGTGGCGATAAGGTGGCTAAATCGGATGGAATTCTAAAATCTTGCAAGGTTGTAAGGCCTACTAGAGGCTAGTGGAGTCGCCAGGTGGATTTTTAGTTGTTTTGAGGTATATTTGTATGGTCCACCACCAATACTATCAAAAACCAATCTAAAGGAGTTTTTGTGGTTTTTTCTGAGTTTTATGTGCAGCCTAGGATGTAAGAGTGTTATAAACCTGATTCATCACTTTGCTAAGATGGTGAAACAGAGAGTTTACACTAAATGATTCTAAAGGCTGATGGTCTGAATTTAGGATTGAAGGACTAAAGAGTCTATAAGAGTTCGCTAGACTATTATGTACTCAGTAGGTCCCACCGTGATCGCCATTATGTTAGAGAGCGGTGGGATAAGTCAATCAGCTAGTAATCTCAAAAAGTCTTTAAAGATGAGGGAAACTAAGTTTTTTAATCACTCAGAGTCCCACCGTGATCGCCATTTATGTTAGAGAGCGGTGGGATAAGTCAATTAGCTAGTAATCTCAAAAAGTCTTTAAAGATGAGGGAAACTAAGTTTTTTAATCACTCAGAGTCCCACCGTGATCGCCATTATGTTAGGGTCCCGTGATTTGGCCGATTGGCTAGCCAAATGATGATGTAACATCAAACCAAGCTTTGGAGCCCAAGGACCTAGCCTTCCTGGACTCAGAGAGGGCTCTCTCTATAAGTGCAAAAGATGTCGGTGTGTTTACTTGCGATGTTCTGATATTAGGCTAGTTATGAAGTATGTTTTTATTTTTTTGGTTTTTTAAGTTTGTGAGGAATGAAACTGATCAAATACATAAACTGGATAACAATATGTAGATAAATTGGGCTATGGGGTCAAACAGATCAAGGAAGCTATGAAGTGATGATGTAAAGCTGCTGTAGGGCCGATTTGATTCACAGTAGAAGGGATCTCCGGGCAAAATGGATTAAATGGACAATAAGTTGGTGAAAGACAAGGGATTTCAAGTGCAAACTAGTTAATAGCAGACATAAACATGTAATAGCAAGCCATTAATCATGCTAGGAATAACTATAAGCTAATCAATACATAGAAATCAAACATTCCAGCCATACATAGAGGTATATGACCCTCTAACTTCGGGAAAAGGCTATCAGACTTTGGGGAAAACACATGAGACAAACTAACAACTCATAAACTATGTCGGAACGCCTAAACATAGTCTCTAAGTCATTGGGCACTTGGACAAATAAGTTTTCATAGTTTTAGGCAAAGGGCTAGATCGGGACTAGGCCTCCTTGGTTCAACAAAATGATCAACAAATCAGTCAAAGAGAAAGTATTATGGACAGAACTATGGGCAGCTGATAGGTAGGTAGGGCAAACCATACATCCTACTCAACATACATGGAACTGATGAATAAAACTTAGCAACAACACCTTAGGTTACTAAAGAGCAACTAAGAATTCTTTAGCATAACTAAGGGAGAAGAAAACATCAAGCTATGAAGATTCAGGAATTTTGAGGTGCCTCCATGGGCATGTCTCAAAATCAATCTTTACTGATCTATAGCAGCAAGAAAAATGAAATATGAGTGAAAACTAGAAGACAAAACACATTAAGAAGCACTATACCATTCTACCATGTCAAGGAATCCATCAACAAGCCTTCAACATTCTCAAAAGCATCCAAGAGGCAATCCAAACATCATAACTCAAGTGTATTCTTCAAAGCTCATATGACCAATGCATTAATTCTTCTCTCAAGTTCAGCCTCTGATTTACAATGAGAACCATGGGATAAATAGGCTAGAAGGAGGAAAACCTCATGGAGCAACTAGCTATCCTATTGGCCAAGTCAAAATATCTAAACTTGTCCTTGAGGCTTTGCAAAGCCCAAGGCACAAAATATCTAATAAAATATCTAAAAAACTGCTAAAAACGGAAATTATATTGACTTTACATGATTTTCCCATGATAAAAATAGCTTAACGCACATTTGGGAAAAGCAGATTTTTGGAGTTCAAAAATTACAAAAATACTTCATATTTATGCCTGAAAAAGGTCCCCTGACTTGCTGGATGCAAATGGAAGCCTTCCGATGTCGAAATGAGGCTCATGATGGCTCGTTGGAAAGCTCTCTGTGTCTGCTTTCCGGCGCAAGTGGAATCACCTCAATATGATCTCTGAAAGTCCCTCAAACCCACCAGGCAAAAAACCCGCAAATAGCAGTCGCTGATGTGGCTTGCTAATGTGCAAAATGATATTAATGCTGTCACTGAGGGGCGATGATCAAATTTCTGAAAATCGCTGGAGAGCTGCTCATGAAATTATGGAATCCATTGGTATCACCCTCCTCCCTTGACGACTCTTCAAACTGAAATGGCGCATTTATGAGTTTTTGGCGAAAACCCAAAAAATGCCAAAAAACAAAAGTTTTCGAAACAGGCCCAAAATTGGCATGGATGACCCTCAAGGGTCCATAGAGACATGTTCCGAAGCTGAAGCTAAAATATCGAGGGCTGATATGCTTTTTTCCTCTTTCCGTGCTAGGCGCCTCTCCTTTAATTTCTTCAATTTTTCTTGTGCCACCTTCAATTTGCGCCGGGCGAATTGGTTTAGCTTCTGAAAGTGAAGAGTTCTCTTTCTCTGTAGCTCAAGATCCATGTTTGCCTTCTCGAGCTTGGTCTCCAGATGCTGGTTAGCCCTCTCAAGCCAAGCTTCCTTGTTTTCCTCAATTTCCCGCTCAAAGAGGGTAGTGAGAGGAAAAGCTTCGAATTGAGCTTGTTCTTCAGCCTTCTGTTTCTCCAAGGCTCTCCTAAGCCCGATGGTTCTAGGCCTCTTTCGCCTAGGCTGGTCCTCTTCTTCTTCATCATCAAATTCGCCAATAAGCTCTTCAATTCTTATTTGCGCCTTTTCTGCCTCCTTTTTGTACTTGATGGCCCTTGCCTCATGAATGGCTGCATGAAATTTCATTTGTTTGTTCTCAACCTCCAAGAAATGATTGAAGTTCCTTGCCCTTTGGAGATCTTCTTGTAACACCTCAATTTTCCCTTCTTTGTGAATTAGGAGATTTTCAAGGATGTGTGCCTCATTGTCGCTGTCATTGCTTGGGATAGGGATGACAGCTGATTTACCTCCATGCTTGGCGCTTTCTCCAATTGTACTTTTGCCTTTGAAGGCCAATCTAGCGCTCTTTCTCCTTGGCAAGCTAGGAGTTGTCCTTTTGGGCAATTTCCCCTTCTTAAGGACAGTTTTGGTCACCATTAAGGAGGCAGCTTCAGCTTGTTGTCCTTCCTCAATATCCTACCCAGCTTGTGGCTCGAAAGGTGTTTCAATTGCTTGCTCAACCTGCTGCTCTTCAACCTCTGTCTGCTGCTGTTCCTCTTCCTGAAATTGATGTTGTTCATCAACCTCTAGCTGCTGTCCAATGATATCTAACTGCTGCTGTCCCTCTAAATCTGGCTGTTGCTGCTCATCATCCTCCTTTTCTCCCTGTGGCTCACTGCCCTCTCCTTCTCCTTGTGTACTTGGCTGCCCAGTGATCATCTTGAGTTTTTTAAGGGTAGGCCTACTAGATAAAGGCACTGGGCGATGGACAGGCTGAGTAGGAGACACATGAACAGGAGGGACAGTGGCGAAATCGGCATGGCTAATGAATGAATCCCATGAAACCCCTTTCTTCTCCAGCTGGTGTAAGAAGATGATTTTGATCAAGGAATGGTGAAAGAGAGAAGGGATTTGCCGAGGTGGAGCTTTCTTTTGGACAGTAGCTGCCATTTTCTCTATGCTTTTGGACAAAAAGTATGGAAGGTTTAATTGCCTGCTTCTAGTAAAATGCATCAACAAGCGAACATGATAGGCAAATATTTGGCTAAACCTCCCTTCACAAGTGAAATATCTCATTATGGCCTTCATCAGTGGAGCATAACTGTCAAGAAGATAGGAGAAAGGAAAAATAGCAGTGATGGTCTCTCTATGTTCCGGCTTGATGAAAGGTTTATAATCCTCCAGATCAAGATGCGCTTGTTTAAACCACTTTTTACCATGATATGGGATCTTGGTAGCTTTGGATACATACCTTGGAGAGATTTTGAAGTCAAGACCTGCTAACTGGAAGTGTTTGTCTTTGAATCTCAAAGCGCACAAATGTGTGAGTGGCGAGAAACTCTTGACTTCCTCTATCCTTTGACAGAAATCAAGACAGCCTACCTCATGGAAATTGAAAAGTACTGAGGGATGAGCATTGATGTCTTCTATGGAGATAGGCTCATATCTCTTATGTTGTCCGCCTTTGTGATCTCTTTTTGGAGGCATTCTGACCTGAAACAGGCTTGGAAGAGGCACACTGCCTTCAATGTATGAAGAATGCTCTCCTGGATTGAGACAAGCCACCAAACTGCTTGGACAGTTATGGACCCTGTGATTTTGAATAGAATGCAACAAGGCTTCCTTGAATAAACTCTTCTGCACTTATTAACCACAATCTTTCAAATTTGGTTACACTTCAGCTATGTAACCTTCTTAACAATGGTACTATGTGTGAGGAACTGCTTTGTAGATTTTCTGTGCACAGTCTTGAAACAATCACCCCTCTGGTGACTTTGCTAGAGGTCTACTTGCACTTGTATTTTTGTCTTTGAAACCAAACTTCAAAATTATAACCCTGCTCTTTTAGGTCATTTACCTTTAAACATGCCCCTGTTAGCATACTTCTTTGGAGACCACACAGTGGTAAAAGAAAAACGACCCTGTGGTTATGTGAAAAATTAGCCCACAGTGTTAAGGAAAACACCTTCTACTCATGAAATTTGAGAAGTCAATCATCATCTTTGTACATCTGGCCTCAATGTAAACTTGATTATAAACAAATGCCCCATCAGCAATAACCCTGCCTTCTGGAAAATGAACCTGTTTTACCTTCAGAAAACTCTGTTCAACAAACTTCGGAATGATATAGTGTAGTGCAGAAAAACAGGCTTGGTTTAGGAGTAAAGTCAGTGCAACAGTGGTTTAGGAAACAAATCCCATGCTTTGTGAGTTTAAAAGTCCACCAACACATCTATATTCCTGGTTTTGATGTTAAAAAACCACCATCAACCACCTCTGTCTTTTACTATGCTGTCATCTTTGGAAGCTGTCTGTTGATAAGTTTTCAAATAGTGAAAACAAGAAAAGGGGCAGATTTCAAGAAAAGGCTTGCTGTGATAGGTGTTTTGATGCCTTGTTCTTTAGAAATGGCCTTCCCTCTAAACATATCTCAACCACAGTTTTTCAAAATGACACCATTCAGTGGAAGAAAAGCAGAACTGTGCTAGGTGATATATCAATGCACTATGGTTTTTAGAAAACACCTTCTTTTGCTTGTGAGTTTAAGAGAGCCACCCAAATACTTGTACCCTTGTCTTAATATCAACTGCAATTACTAAGCGCTCTGCACTTTAGACAGTGGCCATTTTTATTTGTGAATTTTTGAAAAACCAACACCACTTTGGTACCTCTGTCTTTAATGTCAAAACCTAACCATCAATAATCTTTGCTCCCTGTACCGTGTATTTCTCGTTTCAAATGTTAAACTTGATCATCAACAACCGTGCATAATCACCAACAACCCTCGCTCTCCAAATTTTCTCATCAACAAATTTTGCCCTTTTAACTATGTACAGCTTCAAACCGAGGTCTACAGGTTTTAAACTTGATTTTTCGAGTTTTTCAAGGTAGGAGATAAAGTACCTTGTGAGTTTTTGAGAAGAAATCCCTTGGAGGGAGCTAAAAATGCAACGGAACCCTTCAATACTGGCGCGGCAACCTTTGGAGCAAAACCCGTCGCGCCGGAGAAAAGTGTCGGGTGGAGTTGTCGTGCGGTCGGGCGGCCACCTACAGGCACGTCGCGCCCGCCTACAGGCACGTCGCGCCGACGTTGAAAACCTTCACAAAACGACGCCCAGGCATGTCGCGCCACTTTCCAGGCCCGTCGCGCCGACGTTGAATGCAAATTTCTGAAATTTCGCCCAATTTTCTCGCTTGTTTGATGCTGGATGTGAATGGACTCTTCTTCAGATTTTTGAAAATGAAAATTTACACCATAATTACCTTTTGCTACTATATCACCACAACTCTCCAACGGTTACTTACCCTTGCGGATTTGACATTACTTTTAAACTCTGTTTGTTTTTTTTTAAATTAGTTTTCAAATCTCTGTTTGCAGGAGTAGTATACAGTGCTCTTTTTCCCTGAAAATAAAGGTGGTACTTTCTTCCTTTTAAACTATCCAACAATGATCACAGGCTAAAAAACCTTTGGAACACAGTGAAAAATAACTTTAAAGGTGAAATATTCTTGGTGACAAAGTTTTTAGAAGGTCTTGTCTGCAGGTCCCTTTTCCACACAGTCCTGTGCTACATCTGCTCTCTGGAATGGTAACAAGTGGTTTGTTATAAGACATATAAACAGTGATAATTCATCACAACCAACTTCCTCTGCCTGTTTATTAGATTAAATACCACTCGCCTCCTCCATATGAAAAGACAAGCTTGGGCAATATGAAAACAGGACTCTTTTGATACATAGTCATTATTTTGCTCTGATCATTGTGTTACCTCTTTTTTCCTTACTGCAACTACCTTGTAACCGGGAAATATGTTCACTTAATGCACCTAAACATTTGAAAGCTGTGATTTGGTATTTGACATTGTCTTGTTGCTTGATCTTTCCTTCAAGGAGACATTTTTCTTTTTTGGTATCAGTGGTACACACAAGTTCAAAATTGTCTCTTTGTCTATTCATAGCATTGGATACCTGTCATCCTGCATTTTATGACTCAACCTTGGTCACTGTTTCACTTTCCCAGTGATAAATTTCTACTTCTGAGTGTTTCACAAGTTTTTCTCTGGACTGCAAATACACTTTTTAGGTTGCATCCTTTCACCCTAGACTTCTTTGTTTGCTCAGAAGGATTTCCTTTGATTTCTGTATACGTGATCATGAAAGGTCTTTAACCCCTTTTTAAGTCAACTGCTCGCTTTGTCATTGATAGCATACAATATGTTCAATATTTTCTCCTCTCTACTGGATGGACTGTTGACAGATAGCGTTTTGAAGAGGGAGATCAATACATTTATATCATAGACAGTAACACTTTCCTTCATTCAATTTCTTTGTGTCTTTTCCCTGTACTTTTGGACTTACCAGTTTTCAACAGCCTGCAATGATTTTGGCCATCTGCTCATATATGGAGGAGGCTCTTCATCAGGTAAAGTATTAGAAAACCCTTTTTACCATTATGTTAGAAACAGCCTTTCTCTGAATGTGGTGGTAAGTAAACCATTTGAACAACCTCAATCTAGGCATTACCACTTGCAGGCATCACTGTGTCTTTTGAAGAAAACCTAGCCACAGTGACACTGTTCTAAGGTTGCTGAGATATTTGTCACTTGGCTTGTTCATCTCATGACCTGTTATATTGACAAAACTCTGTGTGACTATGAAGGTCAGTGCTTTCTTGAAAAACCAAGAACTTTCTCCTGCCTGTGTAATGGCATTGTTTACCATCTGTTCTGTTTGATCTTGTGGATAGACAGGGTCCTTATGCTTTGGAAAGTTCACTGATGACAGGCCTTCCATATGACAGGCCTTCTAGAGTTTCAACCATTCACCTGACTTGAAAGTTTCAGATGATCTCTTTCATCAGGCCAAACTCCCCTTTCCTTTGAGCTTATCATACTTCCACTATAATCCTGTTATGGTCAGCATTACATTCATGAAACCCGAAGATATTGTGTCATTGTTTCAAATGGGGGAAACCCGGACTTTGCAAACTTTCCGAGTCGCAGCTCGTGATCCTCTGCTTATGTATGAAGGAGGCACCCTAACCCTCTGCTTGTAAATGAAGGAGGTTCCGGACCTTGACAATTTACCATTTAGCTGAGACAGTGGCGACCCTTTCTTACTGTGATTTTCATGCTGGAAAGAGCTGTAAGGTCCTGATGAGTGACCTTTGTTTTGCAGCTTCATCTCAGGCTCATAATACACTTAGAAGCATGAGTTTAACTCAGAACTCAAACATTTACTCCATGAGATGAAACATATTTCCTGTCTTTGAAGAACCATAGAACACAGTGATAAACCTACTAGTCAGCTTGAGAATGGGCTTCATGCAGTGCTGAGACCTAGGGAATATGAGTGGCGTGACTTAAGGCTGTTTGTCAACTTCATTTGCAAATTAAGGGATCAGTCACGATAGGTCTGATGCAGATGAGGGCTTTTTTGGCTTTTTGATGATTGCCAAAGGTGAAATGTCCTAAACGCCACTTCCTAACATAGGGGTGACCTTTGAAACAGATGTGGATTTGCCTTTTAAAGCTGATGGGCAGACTAATAAGGCTGAGGTTAGATAGGATTGTTGACAAGGAGGTTGTGGTTTTCCCAGGGGTGGACTGAATAGGTAGAAAGGCGAAAAAAGTTTTGGGAGGGTTTTCTGGATGACATATTGACATAAGGAAATCAGTTTCTACAAAACTCAGCTGAAGATATAGTCATCACTAACATGCAAAAAATACTGATGGCTAACAAGACGCATCAGAAATATGGCATAGGATTTACCCTCGCATGGTACCCTATGTTTCTACTCTTCCTACCTTTGATTTTTTCTACTGTATGTGTTATTTGAGTGCTGATTTAAGTTAATTTAACCAGTGTAGTGGCTATAATTTACTGCTAGCTGATGTATGAATTAATGAATCCATCCTCAGATGTTCTTGTTGGGTTTTAATTGAAAGAATTGGGTTACTGGGAGTTTAGGACGTTTTTTTTGTCTTACCAGGATCCTTCTTGATCAATTGAACTTTCCTAGGTTCCCTCAGGCTGGATGCCGAAGCATTGAGAGTTCAAAGTCTCTCTCTGATCTCAGGTCTTCACCTTTGCGTTTGAATCTT